>JAWRVZ010000059.1:1680000-1942500 GCA_037043235.1 Rhodeus uyekii
GATCAGCAAATCCAGTCTCAAGCAGAATTAACCCATTGAAGAAACCTTCTGGAAAAGACTCCTGCCAGCCGAATTTCTTTTTATATACATTCGTAATTATTCTCTAGTTATTCTACACCTGACTAAATTCTGCAAGCACTAGATTTGTGGATATTGAGTTCAGAAACATTATACAAGGGGAAATTTTAAATAAGCATTTGAGCATTATTTTTGAACAATATTTTAATAATGTTAAATATTAATATTTATGTTATGCATTAACTCTTATCATAATTTAATTGATTCATAGCATGAATATTAATATTTAATAAACAAATAGTATATTATAATAAAATATTATATTATATTAAATTATATTATATTATATTATATTATATTATATTATATTATATTATATTATATTATATTATATTATATTATATTATATTATATTATATTATATTATATTATATTATATTATACAAGCAAAACACCTTTTCTAATGCTTTTGGTTGATTCAGTATACTTTTATATATATGAAGTGGCCTCATCAAATGCAATGGTGGTCTGATATTTTATGTGTCCAGATAGTGTTTGAGGCCATTGTATATGTGATTTATTATAGATAAATGTTGTTTTATTACATATAGAATCTATAGGACATAAACAAGCTACTAAAAGCACATGGTGTTACAAAAATACACACATGCCCCATTAAACACATACACACACATATTGTGTTCATCTGCAGTCGAGGGGATCAGAGGCGGGAGGCGTCCCTTTCCTAATCTTCTGAGGGGGCCAGAGAGTATAAAAACCCTGCAAACCCTGCACCGCTCCCAAGGAAAGCCGAGCGTTGACATCCACTCCTCCTTAGGAGAGAGATACATAAGGGGAACGGTGCTGCAGCGGCACCCAGTCAACAGCCTGTCAATCAACCTGTGAGTAGAGACTTTGAATATTTGTTCTGTAATAATATTCTGTATAAAAGTAACAATGTGATTGGAATGATATTATCTGTCACAAATCTATTATAGATCTTGAAGGTTTCTGGTGTTTGATAATAATGACCAGTTGATATCAGTTGATATATACCACATGTATATTATCCTGCGTATTATATGGTTACTTAATGAATAGATAAAGAAATTATCCGTATGAAGAAGAAGAAATGGACATGAAAGCTGAAATTTATACTAAAGTAATTTATACAGTATAGTGGTCATTATTCATAATTATTTGATCACGGAATATCACAGTTGATCAAACAGAATTACATTTTCCAGAAAACTGTACAATAATTTAATCTGTAAAATATCTTTCAATGCAACTATTTCAAATAATGACAAATGGTTTATTTCATTAACATTACTTATGGCCATATACATTCCATTTTTTATTTTTTTATAAGATGAATTATTATTATTATTATTATTATAAATTTCATTAACATTATTTATGGCCATATACATTTAAAAAAAATGTTTATAAGATGTCATTGTTATAGTATAATTATAATTATAATTATAATTATAATTATAATTATTATTATTATTATTATTATTATTATTATTATACATTTCATTAACATTATGACCATATACATTTAAAATATATTTTTGTTGCTTAAAAGATGTCATTGTTATAATATAATTATTATTATCATCATTATTATTATTATTAGCAGTAGTAGTAGTAAAATTATTTTATATATCATATATAACATAATTATTATAATATTTATGAATAATAAAAATGTACACATTGTATGCACTGAATATTCATTTTTATGTTTCTCTTTGCGAAATATGTACACAAATCATGACCCTTATAATTATACATAGTATGTGATTTTAAAAGAATTCACTATTAAAGAATTAATTCCAATAAATAAATAAAACACAAGAAACAACAACCAGGCATCCTTGCCTTTGTGGTGTCTATTCTCATTAGTTTTTGAGGAATATACCTGAAGGTCAAATTTTGACTCTTATCTTTTCTGTTTGCTCAGCATGTTTGGTGTTATCCCTGCTCTAATAAGATTAACCCAAGTGCAGATTGCCACCATTGGAGGGAACATTTATTAATCCAAGCTCTGGATTACACAAAATGGGTCACCCAACCCATCACTCATTCCCAAAGCTCACTTCAGGGAGCATGGGCTATGATACAGATTCAATTAGATGGGAATATGTATTTGGATTTGCGTATTACTGATCAGTAAGAGGATTATGGGTAAATGTTTCACAGTCTGAGGCGGCTGCCACAGATGTGCCTTAGGTGCCGGTTTGACCTTGCAATTTACTCTAACCTTCCTAGCCTAACGTGTATTCAAAAGTATATTAAAAATCATATTTATGCCAGTAAATGTTCTTTCCAGAATTAAGCAAAAATACATTTCATAGAACAATCAATGGGGGAGAACCATGAACTCACTCCAGCTTTTTGGATATTTTTACATCAGCACTACATCACGGGGAGTGAATACAAAGAGAAAAGACCAACAGTGACCAACAGCCATGAATCTCGAGCCACCCAAACCAGAGATGAAATCAGCCACCCGTGTCACTGGTGGTCCCGCCACACCACGCAAAGGGCCACCGAAGTTCAAGCAGAGGCAGACTCGCCAGTTCAAGAGCAAGCCACCAAAGAAGGGCATCCAAGGGTACGTTGCCCTGTATTGAAGCATCAGTTCTAGCTCAATCAGTAGAGCATTGGCGCTTGCAACGCCAAGGACATGGGTTTGAGCCAGGGAAAGCAAGAACTGATTCAAAGCGTTTCTTGAATGCAATGTCAGTCGCTTTGGATAAAAGCGTCTGCCAGATGCATAAATCAAAAGCATGACTTTATTATTAATTTAGTGTTATTTCATACTGCAGTCATATTTAATTAATAATAAATAATAATATATATTTTTAAATGATAATAATATTGAATAATTCTGCAACATGACTATTTAAAAAAATATATATAATTGTGTTTAATTGCATATATGCACTTAATGTAATTTAGTAATATTTTGTGCTTTATTTTATTTTACAGTTTTGGAGATGACATCCCTGGCATGGAAGGTTTAGGCACTGGTAAGCATAATCTGCTCTGCATTTTTCCTCACGTGTTTTCCCATTGTGTCAGCATCACCTACCATCTATTCTAAGCCGCCCTTGTCTGACAGGGTTAGTCAGCGCATGTGTGTCAGACAAGCTTTTCATACTGAGTACCATCAATGACATAATGACATTACTATGATTAAACAGACCTGAATGCTACCTAGCTTTGGATGGTAGATGAACTGATGTTGCTGTGTTTTTTCTTAAAGACATCACTGTCATCTGCCCCTGGGAGGCCTTCAACCATCTGGAGCTTCACGAGTTGGCTCAGTATGGTATCATCTGAGCCCTTCGCCTTCCCATCATCCTCCCTGTCATGGTCTCCAAACCCCCTGCCTCCGCCTCCAAGTGGACCATTCCATCTTTTATAACAGAATAAACACACAAAAGAGCAACATCTATAAAAATGGAAAAACTAAGAAAAAATGTCAACAACAACAAAAAAAAATCTGACTATCTATCCCTCCGGTTTCTCTTCTTTCTTGCAGTCCGAGAACATGTTCTGCTCAAACTATAGCACAGAAAAGTCGATATGATCCCGTCAGATTTCGCTCTGTTTGCCTAGAAAAACTGCTGCTCCTTTTCTTTTTCTCTTTCCTCCATTTTCTTCCGGAACATGAAACGTACGCAAGCAAGACAGCCTCAGTGTGAGTAAAAACAAGAGACGTACCCGTGAAATGCCTGGCTTCTCGTTTCACGTGCCTCGGTGCCTCTTCTGTCCACCTTCGCCGAGTTCATAAGAAAATATCAAAGTCCTGTAGAGATGAAACACCCTGATGGCCGACCCCACCGAAACTTTATTCCAGCCCACCTACCCAATTGGGTAATAAATGCAGATTTTGACATTTCAGCCTTTCCACTCCCTTCTACCTTTTCAATGTCTGTGTCTTTCTTTGTAAGGATGCCCTCAGGAACAGTTACTCTTTAAATATCATATTAGCTTTGTGCTTTTGCAACCCCCTCATTCAATGCACGCACATGTTAACACAATTGGATCATTAGAATTTATATTGGGCTATAATTCTCGGAGAGCAGTGTTGGGCTGTCATGTCTTGTGTTTCTTTCATCCGTAGTTGTTTTTCATCACCATCATTTGTCATTTTCATCATGCCGTCCCAGTTCATCATTGTGAACCATGTTAGTTTTAGTAGTGTATTCATTTCTTTCCATTTGTATATTTCATTGTATATTATTATTCATTATAATTTGATCTAGGCTCTGATTAAATGTCCTGTATCTTTCATAGATTTATGATTTTGAAGCCAATCGTTTTCTTTCACTTTTTGTCATTGTGTCAAGTATGTGTTATTTCCCTATGTTTATGTTTGTTGCATGCTCTGTCTTTCACCATTATGTTTTATGTTCATTCGTTGATTTCTTCAACCATTAGTTTAGTATTTGAACTAATTTAATGAAATCTAGTAGCAAAAGCCCATTTCTCACACTGGCATTTATCCAAATAAAAATTATATATCCAAAGGAAATTCTACACTATAAAAAAGTGGTTTGCACAAGCATGAACATATGTTAATTTTCACACAAACCTTATGTATTAAGATTGTGTGTCCTCCTGATTCCTCAAGTTCTGAGTGAAGTTTTCCTGTGTTGTTTTGGCCTGTATTTTGCAGACAGGTTTCAGGCACGTTTGAGGTTTGACAACATCAGTGACTAAAGTGAAGTTTTCTCTCTACAGGATGAGATCAAAATAAAGCTTGAAAAAAAGAGAAAAATATATATAATTTGCTTGTTTTTTCATGCTTCTGCTATCGGTGTAATAGTTAGTAGGTTGGGAACTAAATAACCATAGCTGATTTTGTAAAAAAAAAAATAATAATAATATTAACAAAGTTTGAATATAATCAATAGACTACAAATATGATTTTTTTAAAACACATTTTTCCCCCAAATATAATAATGTAAAGAATCCGCTTAAAATATAAGATATAAAGATATTAGATGCATTGCATCTATTAAATGTGTGTGTGTGTGTGTGTGTGTGTGCATACTGCAGTGCAAAGTAAAAACTAATAAAAAACTACATAATAATACATAAAATATATTGAACTAAATAAATTTTTCACAGAGGCCCATGCAGGCTTGAGATTGTATTTTCCTTTAATAATTACAAAAAACTGTATTTTTTATTTACTTGTGTTATTTTTGAATAATATTTAATATTTAAATGTTTTTGATGATCTGAAACATTTAAGTGTGACAAACATGCAAAAAAAAAAAATCAAGAAGGGGCAAACTCTTTTCACACCATTGCATATGCAGATAAGCATATACATAGGAAGTTACTATATATATATATATATATATATATATATATATATATATATATATATATATATATATATATATATATATATATATATATATATAGCAGGCAACGTCTACAGTTTCTGTAGAAAATGAGGATAAACAGGAACATCACACATATCGCCTGGTTTCTCTCCGGTGACTTTAAGCAGGACCTCGTCACAGCCCGGACTCATTTAGATGTAGCACCGGCTCTGTGAGTTTGGCATCGCTGCATAGACCCGAGCAGATCACATAAACAGCGATATTAAAATACGCCAAGTCTCATTTCAGCGACATCAAGAGGGACGGCTCATCCCATCAACATGGCAGAAAACATAGTAAGTGTCAGTCTGCGTGTTTATTTATGCAGATTAAGTAAAGTCAGTCATCCAGTGATGAGGCAGCAGAATTGTTAGCATGATGCTAATGGTCAGAATCAGCCAGAATCGACCAGAAACGCATTAAACAATAAAAACAACATTTATTTATGTGTTCAACACTCATCTGACTCGTTAACTTGTGAGTTACCACTAGATGTGTCAATGTTAGTTAATGGCTGCTTATTAAAGTCTGTATGAATTTCATAGAAATGAATCGTTGAGATATTAAGGTATGACAACAGTTATTTTAACATTGTTTTAAATTGTTAATAAAGTGCTGTGTTCTTATAGTTGTATGTCTGGGTCGTGAGTGGACATTGAATAACTTCTTCAAGTGTTTTGAATGGCACATGATATTTTGTTTTGCTTTAAGTGGTTAATATGATAATATGTCATATGGCTTTGAGTGTTGAATGTCAGTGGGTTGCCCTCCTGTTTTCTCTTCTTCCTACTGGCTTGTTTTTTAAGCTGATTAATAGTTGTGCTCATTGCAGAGCCAAATGACATCCATCTCCACTTTTCTGGACAGCATGGGTTGAGTTAAACCTGGTCCAGCGCCACTTCTCTGGATCTAATGGGTGGAATGATAAACTAATGCATTACAATATTGCTTTACTCCCTTAAAAAGTAACTAACTAGTTACATTTTAGGAAAAGTAATGTTACTTTTTCTATTGTCTGGCTTGTTTGTTTTTGATTGTCTTTATAATAAAAAAGGTTAGATTTTTAGGCAAATGTAAAGGCCTTTTCACACCAAAATTGAAAAAAGGCTGAAGGAAATGCATATTCATGTGTGTATAGTAGAGCTCAAATAAACTTTCCAATTGTTCCGGATCACAGTGGAAGGAGTTTAACACTTCACCAATGAAAACAAAAACTCTAAAGTCATTTTTGCTTATAGTTCAACTGAATCATTGAAGGTCAGCAGCGAGTACAGTGTCAGTAAAGTGATATTTAATGCATGCAAATATTATTATTTTTTTAGCACATTTAATTATTGGGGGTTTGCGTAGTATTCTTGTTTTGCACTTCACTGATTTAATTTATTTTGAGGAATACGCAATCTGCTTTTGTGCAAGTGAGATTATTAAATGCTCACATTTAACTAGAACTACAATCATTGTGTTTCATGAACTACAATAATCGTCATGTTTGCACCCAACGACTCTGATTTCTCTCAACATGACGACAGGAGGGCTGTCAGTTAATACACGGGAATACAAAGTAACTTGTTTTATAAATGTAATGTTACTTTGAAAAAAGTAGTCTTGTATTTATGCCTCTAATAGTGATTGATTGTCCATTGAAAGTTTGTATGTCATGCCTGTTCTGCTAACAGTCAACTTCCCTTCACTTATATTTCCTTATTGACAGATCATCCGTGTCCAATCTCCCGATGGAATGAAAAAAATCTCCTCAACCAAGCGCGAGACGGCTGCAGCTTTCCTTAAGAAGGTACAGAGAATCAAAATTTTGCTCTAAACCTCATTCTGTGCTGTCTTTACCTTTCTCATATATAATTAATAAAAGCTGTACAATTACACCTATTATTGACATTATGGCTGCTCTACAATATAGCAAAAAGGATATATTTAAATGTAACATTTATGTTGTTACAAACGATTTCTGTCCTATAAAAGCTCTTTTGATCTTTCGAATCCAGGGGGAACATGTTTTATGGTTTCTCATAGATTAAGTTTTCAACATTTATAATAAGAAATGTTTCTTGAGCACCAAATCAACATAGTAGAATCATGGCTTTGCCTTTACAGGAATAAATCACATTTTAAAATGCATTAGTAATCAAATCAGACATTTTAGTATGTTATTACATACTATATTACTGTATCAAATGAATTTAAAAACATAATTTCACCAGCCTCTAACTTTTATCAAAAATCCTTTGCAGCCAAGCCGATTAAGTTGATTGTTCAGTTTTTTATCAATAGCAAAATCATGTAAACCTTCATTCAAATGACTATTGAATAACAATCAAATTTATTTTCTTCACTATAGTTGTGACAGAATAGTTGTTACTATTCGCCACCGATTGTATTCATCTTCACGCCTCTGCACTTATGCAACATAATATTCATAGCCTGTCCATAAAGAAGCTGAGAATAGCACTACAACAAAAGCACAGCATCAGATCCCGAGTCATTAATAGTAGCAGCACAGACTCGGTCTCCTGCTGAGTGCTGAATGTTGATTTATTAATGAGTCCGCTCTGAAAAAGGAGACCTATGTCCATATGCTGCAGTCTCACGGATGTGGGCCACAGTGACGCGCGTGCATCTCCTCTGTGGTGCAAAGCTTGATGGGCGGTGTGCTCCTCGCTGCAGAGACGGTAATGAACTGGGGCTTGTGGTCATAGAAAGCCCACAATATCAAATGAAGAGCCCCTATAGCAGAGCTGTTATAATTACACATCCATGGACTGTGGCTGAACGTCTGATACACACGAAATGCGAAATCCTTCAGGAGTTTCGAGCTCGTCATGTCATTGGTTTAATTCTGCAGGATTTCCAGGAGACGTGCGTGTCGCGTTTTTTAACGGTCCGACTGGAAACAAAGCCGTTGTGACGCCTTCGTTGAAGGAGAAAGCTGTCGTGTTTACAACTGTGACAATGAGCACTTATCAGGATCAACTAAACACCGGACTGGATTTTCAAAAGTATGTTAAGTTCGTAGTGTCATTTCTGCAGAAAACAATCTTGATTGAATCGTTTAATAGATGCACGCTGGTTTGTTTTCATTGGGGCATGTCTTTAATGCCCTTAAAAATGATGTTGCCAAATGTTGGTCAGACGTCTTGGCCAATGAAATCTGCGAACCTTATATACGTCAGTCTGAAGGTCCGACTATGCGTGAATAGCTGAAACTAGGTGAAGAGAATATTTTTTATTTTTTTTTATAAAAACCCCCCACATTTTTCTTTTAGCATAACTTGATGAACTAAAATAGCTAAATAAAAAAATTAAAGTAAAAAAACTACAATTGAAATTAAAATTGAAACTATTCAAAATATTAATAACTAATGTCTGCATGATACTAAAATGGCACTGATTTCTCTTTTTAACATCTATGTTTCATAATATTCTATTTCTAGGTCTGTCTAGTTATATATTTAGTAGAAAAGTACTCATAGGTAATCAATATAAGTTTGAACAACCTCATCTCTTATCTAAATCTTTATTTTAGCTCAAGTTGTCATCAGGATTATATAAGTATACCTGTCTCAGGATTCAGGATTTTAGCTGATGGTGCTTTAGGCTGTTTTGAGACGAGCGGAGGGTTTGTGTTTGTCTGATGTAGGCACTGAACAGCCCATTAAAGATTCATGAAGGTGGAGAGTGAGTCAGCAGTCAATTGAGACGTTCGCTGTTTGATTTTGCCATTAAATAGCAGGAAAGAGACAGAAGTCGGGGAGTCTCGCTATGACCTCTTATTGAGAAATGTGTGCTTATTCATCTTGTGTTCTGGTGTTTGGATCAAAAGAAATGCATACTGCATTTGTAAAACATTTCCATGTTGAATGTGTTGTTAAATGGATTGTATGTTACACTTGTTGAGCTGCGAGTTCACACAGAATCCATTTTTCCATTCCACTGCGCTACTTTCTCATGGTTTTTCTATGTAAATGCTCATGCTTTTGCCCGTTGTGCTCATGTCTCTTATCTTCTGCTGCGTCTTGTGCATGACACAGCATTATAAAACAAGAAATAAGATATCCATGAGCATCTACAATATTTTCAGTATTAGTTTGGAGTCAGTTAGATTTGTTCTTTATTTAAAGAAATCAATACTTGAATTCAGCAAGGATGCATTCAATTTATACAAATTGTTCAGTCTTGTTTTGCATAAGATTTCTTTCAAAATCTTAAATTGACACTTTGGTAGCATTTTATATTGAGTTTCTTTCATTTCAGATCTAGTATCTTATTATTGGGTTATAGATTTTTGCATTATCTTTTAGGAATGAGTTTCATGTTTCTTTTGTTGCATTATCATCTCAAATACTTTCTCTCAGCACTCTGCTCTCATAACTTCATTAAAGTTTGTGTAATTTTATCTGGATGGCTTTAGACACTCACAGACATCACTGCACAGTCTCTGAAAGTCAGATAATCATTAATAGAGGCAATAAAAGGAGGATTAAACATTCAAAATGGACCAAGAATGAGCTGCAGTTATGTTAATTCCGTGCTCCAGGAGTAAAAATGAAAAGTTTGTTAACTTCTTCTTTCTGACGGCCTTTGTCTTTCCAGGTTGCTAAAGAGTTTGGCTTCACTTCAAATGGTTTTTCAGTCTACCTGAACCGGAACAAGACTGGAGAGATCCTGTCGCAGAACAAAACCCTCAGTCTGCTGAAAATCAAGTAAGTGTGCAGTTGAGAGGGATTAGGTTTACTTGGCAAGAGCATAGCGTTATGCACAGGTAAGCGTGACTGAGTTGTTTTTCTTTGTCTTTTAGGCATGGCGACATGCTTTTTCTTTACCCATCCTCAGCTGGACCCTCCAGTGAGAACA
The DNA here is from genome assembly GCA_037043235.1 of Rhodeus uyekii. Lineage (NCBI taxonomy): Eukaryota > Metazoa > Chordata > Actinopteri > Cypriniformes > Acheilognathidae > Rhodeus > Rhodeus uyekii. The sequence goes on from JAWRVZ010000059.1 coordinate 1,690,302, forward strand.
TGGACACGGCTCAGCCTCACACTTCTTCTTCCTACCCCTCCTTCCCTTCCTCCTCCTCCTCATCATCTTCTTTATCCCGCTCACACTCTGCACCACAGATCCCAGAGGATGAGATCGACCAGTATCTGTCCAAGCAGGAGGGAAAGATCTACAGAAACAGAGACCCCCAGCTGTGAGGCGCTTTTATTTCCAAACTACCTCGGAAAAAGCATACATATTGCATACATTGCTCTCAAGTCCTAGTTGATTTTCTATTTAATTTCCATGCCATACTTTGGAACTATTGCAATATGCAGGTTATTAAATGATTAATTGCAGTATGAGGGCTACAGAGTACGCAAGACATATTTGTATATATGTTTACAAGGCATTCTTTGTTACTGTTTCTCAGGTGCCGGCACGGTCTCATGGGGAAATGTGTGCACTGCGTACCTTTAGAGGTAAGAACTTGTGGTCTTCCCTTGGAACAGTAGAATACTGATTTGTAGATGGGTTTAACCCAGTGGTTTTCAACCAGGGAGCCTTAGAAAACTTTCAGGGGGTCTTCAAGATGACTTGAAATAAGCTAAAACAAAATCTTATTTTAATTGGTTCCCTCAACAACTATAATTTTTATATAAGAACCAGGGTCCCCACTGTTTGTGAACCTGAATGTATGATGAATTTTTAAAAACTTTGTATTTTAGACCTGGAAATGTCATGGAAATATGAAAAATGTTTACTACTTTTTTAGTTTTCATCCCATGCTGAAAAACTGGCACTTTTGTAAGCTAAAAATAATTTAAATAATTATTCTCAATCACAAACAAGTGGAAAAGTCATATATATATATAATTTTAATGTAATCATTATAATTATTTTAATATATTGACACTCCTCCATTCTTTGAAAAACAAGCTTTTTCATTGCTGTGGAAGTGGCTTAAATACCTTGGTTTACATTCAAGGCCTTTGAATATTGTTATAATGAATATTGGATAATGACGGGCCTTAAAGTCAAAAAGGTAGAGGAGCACTGGTGTAACCTAGATGTGCATCACAGAGTGTACTGATTACAACACTGCTGTTAAGACTGATCCACATGGCACAAAAGTATGTTTATTAATTCATTTTCTGTTTTAATAGCCTTTTGATGAAGACTATCTGAACCACCTCGACCCACCGGTCAAGCACATGTCCTTCCACGCGTACATCCGGAAACTCACGGGTGGAGCAGACAAGTTAGTGCTTCTGATAACTCTCCACTCCTACTTGTAGAAGTTTGTGGAAACTTAATGGACTTAATGAAATTTTCCTGTCTGTGTCTTAGGGGAAAGTTTGTGGCACTTGAGAATATCAGCTGTAAGATTAAATCTGGCTGTGAGGGTCATCCGCCCTGGCCAGAGGGCATCTGTACCAAGTGTCAGCCCAGCGCCATCACTCTCAACAGACAGGTACCAAGCTGCTCAGTCTGTATCAGAAACTGTTCACTAATCACCCTCAGCTTCTGTCTTTCATGCCCGGGTGGGTATTTAAGTGCTCCCTGAGGCACAGTGTCATATTTATGTCCTGTTGCAACTGCACAAATTGTTTTGCAGAAATATCGACATGTGGACAACATCATGTTTGAGAACCACACCATTGCTGATCGTTTCCTTGACTTTTGGAGGAAGACGGGTAACCAGCGGATGGGGTACCTGTACGGACGCTACACTGAGCACAAAGACATCCCTCTCGGCCTTCGAGCAGAGGTGGCCGCCATTTATGAACCACCTCAGGTGAGAGACTCAGGACTGACACAGAATCCTTGACTGCAAATGCAACAAAAGCTAGACCTCGAAGTATGTTTTCATCACTGATTCGTTAAGATCTTGTGTGTTTTCTGTAGTAGTACCAGATAAACACAATAAAAGACTTATAGCTTATAAAAATTTAAAACATTTACAGTTAGGCCCCCATTCTAAGACAAAGTTTGAAGGCCTTGAAAGAGATTTTTGGTGGTACTTGTATAAATGACAATCAAGCACATTTTCAAACTTTATAATGAATTATAGAGTCATAATATATTGAAATAATTCAATAAAAAATATTAAAAATTAAAATAATTAAGTTCCATAATTCCAGATGTTTCAATAACTGAATGTTCTTTTAGGTGTAACAATTTTACAACAATTAGTTTGAGACTTTTCTTGCAATTGTGCAATTTTTTCTTCTTTCATGCATGGCAATTACTACCAATCAAATTTTAGACCTTGTTCAAAAATAATGCCCTTTTTCTTTAAAAAAAAAGTATTAAGTATTAATTTTAATAATAACTAATTATTATTAATTAATTTAATAATATAAAATTCACTCAAATGTATCCTGGTTTTCCAAAAATGTGGATATCCTGCTTTTTAAATATAAATGTAATTTGTTGATGGACCATGTCTGCCATTTCATCCAAATTGCCACTTTGTGATTAATAAAGTTATGTAATATTGCACTTCATGTCCTCTTCCTTTGCCACCTGTTTGCTACGACTCAGATTGGAACCCAGAATAGCTTGGAATTGGTTGAAGATCCCAAGGCAGAAGCAGTTGAGGAGATTGCTGCAAAACTGGGCCTACGGAAGGTGAGAGAGACCTTTTCCATGCCTCCTAAAGATTGGGTGAATGGTAGTTTATGAAAGAAATAACATTTTACCCAAGTTATTAAAGACAACATTTAAAGTGTTCGGCTTGAGGGAGAAGGGTTGCTTAATATCAAAAGCGTGACACATTCACAGGAAGCTACCATCAGGACCAATAAACTACATTATGCCAATCTGTAGGTGGCAATGTGCAAAATGCATTCAAAACAAAGACTACAACCCAAATAAAGTGCAGTGTTATTTTAGTAGCTCTGAAATACTATTGTAGATTTCTTAATACTTTTGCAGTAATATTTTGTCCGAACCTCTAGTAAATTATATGTTTATTTTAGTTTGAGAGGATTGAGATGTGAAACCAATAAATTGTGATTCTAAAATAGCCCAGAACCTTAATGTGTATAGGTGGAGGACTGGATGCTTTTAGTGTAGATCAGGCATAGTGTAGTCATTCATCCCATAAGGATCTGTAATAGGATTTTAGAGTTCCTTTCTGTGCATACCTCTATGACTTCCATATGATACTTTCAAGTTATTCTCTGATGGATGATGGAAATGTCCCTGAAGTGTTTCTGCCGGAGCATGTGGAACAGCTTCCAAATGTAGTTTTGAAACTGCACAGCTGTTTTTGATTAGTAATATCAGCTTCTTTTTTTCAGGTGGGGTGGATTTTCACAGATCTGCTGTCGGAGGATACCAGAATAGGCACCGTCCGCTACACCAGAAACAAGGCAAGTTGGCAAATGAAAGATAAGGCTAAAGGACCAGTCACACAGCGAAAATGCATGAATCACGCACGAATTACGCAGATTTTTGTTTCTGCGCGAAGCGTGCGTCATATGCGTGATTCGTCGGTGGAACGAACGTGGACTGTCAGTGATTGTAAGTGGATGTGCGTCGAAGGCAGTTTGTGCGTGATTTTGAGTTTTGAACGGTTCAATATTTTTTGACGCGCAACTGTGCGTTATTCATGAGTCGGCATGCGTAGTTTATGCGTTGAGTATGTGTGACTATGCGCGGGACACGCGTCGGCCGGAACTGGTTCGAAACCGTCCACGTCCGTCCACTGACGCCCCACCTTCATATCACGCATGAACCGCGCACGTATCACATTCATTCCACTGACATCCACTGACAATGTGGATTCTGAAAGTGCTTGTACGTGGAACGCACAAACCCAATCTGTGCACAATTTGTGAGTGATTTGTGCGTGATCGGCTGTGTGACTGGCCCTTAACTATTTGGTGTGATCTAATCATTATTGACTAATGGATCTGTTTCACCTGTTCAGGATTCATACTTCCTTAGTGCAGAGGAGTGCATCACAGCCGGTCACTTCCAGAACCAACATGCCAATGCATGTCGGCTTTCTCCAGATGGCCATTTTGGATCCAAGTTTGTCACAGTGGTGGCAACAGGTACGCAGCGTCCTCCTTTGCGCTAGATTTACAGCTGCTCCTCTGTTATCCGGTATGGTGATAAATCAAGGCATTTGGTTGTATCAAAAGCCTGTCTGGTATTTGTTTAAAAGCTGATAAATCACTGTCTTATTCTTTGCATAGAGCATTTTGTTGGTACCTGGGGAAAAATCAACAGGTTGTGTGTGTGTGTGTGTGTGTGTGTTGGCAGGCGGTCCCGACAATCAGGTGCACTTTGAGGGGTATCAGGTGTCCAATCAGTGCATGGCTCTGGTGAGGGATGAATGTCTGCTGCCCTGCAGAGATGCTCCTGAACTGGGCTATGCCAAAGAGTCCAGCACAGAGCAGTACGTCCCTGATGTCTTCTATAAGGTACTGTACTAAAATGTTCCTCACACATGTTATGAAACATGCTTAATTCATAGTCATGATGCATGCATATACACTACATGTAAAAGTTTGGGTTGGAAAGATTTTAAGATGTTTTGAAAGACGTGTCAGGCTATTTCATGATAACTACCGGTACAGTAAAAACGAATATTGTTACATATTGCAATTTAAAGTGACGTAACGTATAACCAATTTTAAGCATTATTACTCATGATCCTTCAAAAATCTTTAATTGATTTGGTGCTCAAAAAACTAAGTTGTGGTACTTAATATTTTTGTTGAGAAATTATTTTAAAAAAATTGTAGCAATGTCAAAGTTGTTACTGTTACATTGGATCAATTTAATGCATAATTGGTGAATATAAGTATTAATTTCTTTAAAAAGAACCTTACAGGCCCTAAACCTTTGAACAGAAGTATAAATACACATTTTCAGGACTAATTTAAGTCACACAGCTTTAAGTGGATTCAAGTTTTTGTTTTTTTGCCTTTCTGTATATTCATTTCTGTTCCAACACGTAACTATAGCCATCATCATATCACTTGCAGCTTTTAACTCTGAACAATCTGAGCTTTCTTTTTAGCTGAGCTCGTCACATTTCTTAAAACAGAGCAAATGAAAGTTAATGTCTTTTGCTTTGGGCATAAACAGTTTTATCAGCATCCCATTTGCCACATTAATGCAGTTGCTCAGGATTATTTGTCAGTAAGGCATAAAAAGGTTCTAATTGTCTAATCTTTTTCTTCACCAGGATACAGACAAATTCGGCAATGACATCACGCATTTAGCCCGACCACTTCCTGTGGAGTACCTGATCATTGACGTGAGTTGTCATGTTGTTACAACCACCTTCATTTGCACTGATCCTACTCTAGACTTTCAACCGACAAGTGCCAGTTAAAACATCAATGGTATAGGGGAGTAGATTTATATATTTTTATATTTATTTATATACATTTAATTTATTTTTGGCCTTACAGCTTTGATACAAAGACATAAGTGGATAGCTGGACTTTAAGACCCAACAAAGAGCCGTGTACAAATGATGGAACATAACATAAAACTGGCTGTATACAAATATGCCATTCCTGATTAACCCTATGAACTTTTCTTCATTTAATGCTATGAAAATAAATAAATACTGTCATAATATTTTGTTTGTCATTGATGTTTAACCATCTATTTTTCAGATTACCACCACTTTCCCAAAAGACCCCGTGTTCACCTTCTCCTCTACTCTTCGCTTCCCCATCGAAAACAGAGATGCTTTGGGAGAGACTCAGGTACACATTTAGGGTCTCATTTCAGTCTAGGAATTATATTTTAGGTCTGGAGAAGTCTGTCAGCTTCTGTTGGGGAAAATTAATAAACCTTGTGTTGCACATGAAATACCGTTTTTTTTCCCTATGGTCAAAGTAGAGTCCTACTTCTAAACATGTAGTTCTTTGCTAAATATTCACTTAAAATGTGTGTGTGCAGGACTTCCACAGTTTAGCGACATATCTTTCCCAGTGTTCTTCCTCCTCCTCCTTCCTGGGCATCGTCTCAGATTTCCACCTGCTCCTCTTTCTTGTCACCAATGAGGTCATGCCCTTACAGGTGAGGTTTTTTTTTTTTGGTGCTTCAAAAAACAAATGATATATTACACAAACATGCTGTGCCACTTAATTGATTTCTTTTTTTAGTTCTTTAGGTTGTCATTCTTGGTTTTTATCTAGTTGCAGTGTAGGAACAACTGATACTTGTTTGTTGGACTATACTACTGCTACTTGTTTTTGTTAAGCGTAAAAGTTATTACATTTATTTTTAACTGACAACTTCACCCCTTCTCTCTCATATCTACAGGACAGCATCGGCCTTCTGCTGGATGCAGTGAAGACATCCAATGAGGAATTGGCTCAGACCTGGAAGAAATCAGAGCAATGGGCCACAATCGATCAGCTCTGCAGTGAGTAGTCGTGCACATTATTTTCGACATTTATAGTTATTTCTTTCATCTTGAGGGCAATTTGTTTGTTTGTTGTCGAGAGCATCTGTTTAGAGACTGTGATCAAAGATGAGTCTTGTACTTTTGTTTTTAATCCTTTATTCCAGACACCGTTGGAGGGCAGCCATCGGGATCAATGGATTATGCCATGGGTGGCCCAACTCTCCCACAGTCCTCTTCGGCTGTGTGGTCATGCCTCCACTGCACCTTCATGAACCAACCTGGCACCGAGCACTGCGAGATGTGCAGTTTGCCTCGCAGCTAAAACCACACGAATTGGGCTGAACCGTTCATGCCACCTGGAACAGCAGTGAGAGTGGGCGTGCTTCCCTGTATTCCTGCCGTTTTAGAATGCCTAATCCTTAACTCCTCCCTTCCCTCACTGACTGTGTCGGATCTAAACGCCTATGCCAGCCGCGTGCTCGAATATGCGCCCAATCCAACGCTGTGAGCTGCATCACTTTGATGATTGATGGCCGAAGATGATGGGTTGTACCCATGTAGCACTCTCTGTGTGAGCCCAATGCTATTCTGGGACTTTTATTTAGACAAAGCACTTGGGCGACGCTCCTTCCCCCCCCCCCCCCCCCCCCCCCCACTCATCTCCCTTTGTGGTCCAATTTAGCCTTTCAGCACCATTGTTGAAACATGATTGATTTTTCTAATATTAAACTCCTTTCCCCAAATCTCACTGAGGATGTTGTGTAAATAATAAACAGAGAAAGAATAATGCTGTTATTTAATTTCAAAAGATTTTATATGTTGAGAGAAATTACTTTTTCAAGCCCATTTTGAGGTAAATGCGCAGCTGAAAGATCCCCATGCTTTCTTAGATCTTCAACTATAGTGTTGCAAGTTCAGAATGCTTTCTTCTCCCAACATGCATGCTTCCTTGATTTATTTTTTTCCTTTCATTTTTCATAATCTTTTACTTTTTGATGGATGATGAGTTTCTTTGAGCGTCAGTTCAAAACGCTTCATTGGATTGAAGTTTAAATGGTTGGTTTGGCTGCGTTTCCTTCTCCTTAAGATTGTAATTGACCATTGACTTCTGAAAGCTTAAGAGCCAATGCTTTGAATGTGGATTGGTTTACGTCTGCATCGTAAAAACTGTAGCCACTCAACTTTGGTGCTGGTACCCTTTTTTTTGCCATTTCACTGTCATTTCCCTTTCGTTTTCAGTTTCCCCTTCCGTCCCCCCGGCGCTTGTCCAGATTTAAACTATGGAGTTTTTTTTTTTTTCACCTTTCAGCCTGTATCATTGCCCCTTCAAAGGGTTCTGTCAGGGCCATCTCTGAACACGCTCACCCACCTATAGGCTCCACATCTGGTGGAGATGGAGAGATTGATTGATTGGGGGAAGGATCAGAGCTACAAATATAAAAGCAAAACTCTAAACTTTGTCCACTTGATTGACATCTTTGCCCTTGGACCTCACGTTTTTGTAAACCAGCCTCGTAAATCTTTTAAATTGGTCTGTGTAATCTGGACTGATTTTACTGGCTGGACACAGGGTTATACTGTCTTTTTTCCATTTGGTCATGACTTCTTTAATGCTTTAGAAACCAGCCCAAAGACATGATCTCTTAAATATGCATTCAGGAGAATTTCAGCCTTCTGGAATTATCTAGATGTTTACATTGCGTTATATTTTGTAGTTTCCTCAATTTTCTTGATTCTCAAACTCGCCCATAAATTCACTGTAATATTCAGTCTATTGGTTCGCTTAAATAGACACACATTAATCATTGTCCACAGGATAAAGTCTGTTTTTGGTTTTAAAATTTGAGGTTGTACATGGTCTCTTCTCTGACCTGCGGATAGCTGTACTTACACCCAATTGTCAGAAAACACAGGTGCCCTGAGTTGTATGCTTTCAATTGGTTTTGGGTTTTTAAATACAAAGAGAATAGTTCAACAATAAAACGGATTCCTTTGGATACTGTGGTCTTGTCTTTTTTTTACATTACTCGTGCATTTGTTTCATTCAAGAACAAACTTTGGACGCCATACCTACTGCTTTTATTATAGATTAATTTGTGAAAGATGCACCTGAATCTAGACTGTTTAAATTGGTAAACAAACTAGCACAAATATGAAAGGAGGGTGATATTTTACAGAATGTATTTTATGAAGGCTACACCAATTTTTGTTTCTTAAAAACAATGGTTGAGAAAACGAATATACCTGCAGTTTGGCCTCCAGCCAATCAGAAGGACGCCATGTGTGTGGCAGATGAGTCACTGGAATGCTGGGGTACGTGAACTCGACATCAAACATCTTACCTGAAGCTCTCTGAAGTTAAATCTATAACCGCAGATACATCTGGATCCTATCTAGTCCTCTCAACATAACTCTTTATCTCTCTAGCCTTTCCTACACCAGAAATGATGACCAATTTTCTGGGTCAGTTGTAGGTCCTTGACAAACTACTGCCATTTTTATTACTCTTGTTTTTACCTTAGAACTTTGGAAGAGGTGATTGGCATGTTGTTGTCTCTGTCCATGTGGTTTTGGTTGTCATCTCAAATGTGGACATGCTAACATCCACACCAGTGAAAATAGGTAGGTATGAAAACTTTTATAAATCCTTTTTCTAATAGTTTAATTAACCAAATAAATAGTTTACTTTATTTTGTTATATATCATTCCTTTACCATTTATTTCTATATTTCACGTTTGCTGGGATATTTGCAGTGACTCTGTTAAGACTTTTGGTTGGGTATATTAAAATTAGATGAAAAGGGCAAAGGCGGGTCCTTGATTTATAAGCTGTTTGCCTCCACTTTTAAGACACAACCCTAAGCAGTGGGCGGGATTAGGTCAGGATGAATATATAAAGCCGGAAAGATGCATTTTACTTCTATTTTATGATATTTTTATTACTATCCTTGTGAGATGTATCCAGACTCACATCAGGTAAGCACTTCTATCTAGCAATAAAATGGTAAATTAATATGTTCCACACTGGCAGTATTTCAATGTCTGATTCTATAATTGATCTATACAATCTATTAGACAATGTAAACAAATGAAAAATGTTTGCGATCATGTGAATATATTTGTTTACACAGGAATGAATTGTCTCATACCACTACTTTTTGTGCTGTCTCTGGGAGCTGCTCAGAAAAGACAAACTATAGAGTGGGACTACAAAGCTGAAGGTCAAATACTGAATATGTACAGTACAAGATATTTCTTTAAATTTCCTTTAAATTATTTTCCTTTTTAAATGTTGTATAATTCCTGAAAATTTAAGTTATATTGTCAAATAGCTATGAAAAATTATTCCATGATAACATTTTCATTTAAATGAATTGACTAAATTAAGAGTAATTATTTTTTGAGATAAATGTGTGTGTGTGTGTGTGTGTGTGTGTGTGTGTGTGTGTGTGTGTGTGTGTGTAGCTATATGTATGTATACGTGTGTGTGTGTGTATATGTATATGTGTATATATATATATATATACATACACACAAATTTTTTTTTTCTTCCTCTCCATGCATTTGTTAGCTGGGAAAGTGAACTCAAGAGGATGTGCCAATCTCACCTTAGTCTTGGATAACTGGAAATATGCCATCATCACCCAAGTCAAAGACCTCCTTCTGAATGATCACAGTACAGTGTTACCAGACTATGGAAGGTACAGTAAATTACTGTTTTTTTTTGTTTACACTGGACTTTTTGCTAAATCGAAGAAAAACAGACGGAGAAGAGTTACTTGTGAGAACTAAAGTGTAATAATAACTAGTAGAAATATCTCTTTTCACACTATACTTGCCTCATTTAATGTAATCTTTTCAGGATTCAGCCATTATCTGAAGCCCTAAATGACCTGTACAAGGAATTTAACTCCTTGAAAGAGAGGCTTGTAGAGCTCACCACAAAGTTTGAGGGCATAGAGTTTTTTGTGGAAGCCAGAACCGGCAGGAGTCACTCACCCCCTCGAGCGGAGCTCACACCTCTGGAGGGAAAGGGAAATCCAGCCGAACCTGGAACAAGACCGGGGCGCAGGAACAGGGTGGTAATGCGAAGAGTTAAGAAACCTGATCGTTCAAATGTTTAGGACTGATTCAGGTGTCTTCTGTTACATAAGATTTATTGCATATTGTTTTACCTAGATTAAAATAAATATATAAATTAGTGTTTTATTTCTCTTTCTCAGGTGCAAGTTTTTTGGGATATTTAGACAATGTATAATCTATTTTTGATGCTCTTTTCACTTTTATTCATTGTAATTCCATTCAAATAATGTAATGATGAGCCTAATCGTAAATCATCAATAATGTTTGTCGTATTCTGTTCTGTTTTTTTGTAGTTCTGTTCATTTGTTCCTTGTTTAACTTGTGAATACATTACTCAACATTATTAAAAGATTATTATTTTTTTCTTCCTACAGTAGGCTAGTCATTGGTGTTTTACAAAGAACAATGAATGTTAAATGTGCCTGCTTTACAAACGTTAAAGGATTAGTTCACCCAAAAATGAAAAATCTGTCATCATTTGCTCAACCTCAAGTTGCTTTAAACCTCTGAGTTTATTTCTTTTATTTGTCAGAAAAGAAGATATTTTGAAGAATGTCGGTAACACCCATTGACTTCAGTAGTATTTTTCCCCTGCAATGGAAGTTAACGGCTACTGTCCAACTATATGAATACCAACATTCTTCAAAATATCTTCTTTTGTGTTCAGCAGAAGAAAGAAACTCATACAGGTTTGGAACAACATAAATGATGACATCGTTTTCATTTTTGGGTGAATTTATTTAATGGCATTTATTTAAATATTAATTAGGCTGTGTGTAGCACAAGGCTTCTGCATAATCTAATAAATATTCATGAGACAAGTGTTAAGTTTCGACTGTACTATTTAAGATACTCAAATTCAATACTATAAAAAATAGCTTAAACACATAGTGCTGTGACAGTATTGGATTTCCTCCGTTTCAAAGTGTTGATGTCACTGTTTTGTTGTTGTTGTTGTTAGAATGACGTTCTCACTGTCGGTTATTTTTTGAATATTCTGTCAGAGTCAAGGTAAGTCAACGGCAGATCTTCAAACCTAAAATATCTCAATAATTACAAAAACGTGTTGAGAAGAACTAAAAATAAAACGGGAAACAATAATCATTCGCTTTGACTGTGCCATGTTTGGCGAGACATCAAGTTTGAATCATTCAGACGTTTAGTGTTTAGCGCCCTCTAGTGGCAATATTAAACTTTCGTTTAAAAATGTATGTTTTGTTTAACTTTGAACCTTGGAAATAAAGAGCTGAAATTAGCTATAAACCGTATTCAAAGAGTGGCAGGTATGAAAGCGAGGCGGTGAGGGATACCTTTATAAAGCTTCTAGAACATATGAATACTAATTATATTGAATGTTGTCTATATAATCTGATGTGCATCTTCAAGCACCTCCCTGACCCTTATTTACATGTCCCTATCCCATGGATTTTTTCCCCTTTAGCTTTCAAAATGGACAACGAGGGCAGTGACTCACATAATATTTCAGAAAGTACCGTGGTGTACGAGGACGTCCCACCTGACCCTTCTCTGGACACCGACTTAATAGTAAGATATCTGTAGTTATGTAGTTACTAGTTCCACAAGGATGAGGTGAGAAGAAGAACAATGATGTAAACAACAGTGAGATTGGTCGGAAATTACCGTTTTGTCTATTACTATTGGTTACATGTTATTCTCTTAATCATATATAAATATGACAGATTTGCTAAATGGCTTTTTTGAAGCATAAATTACATGGGAAATCTAATTATCAATGAGATACAAAGCAGCTTAATATTTTATCCAGCATATTAGGACATAGTGGAAACATGCAAATGTCTTTTTGACCTTTTTAGGAGAACGCAGATACTCAAAATGGCTCTGAGCCGGTGTCACATGGAATGAATCATGCAGAGGGGGGGTGGCCGAAAATGATTGATGCAGGCGACATTGAAGCAACTATTCGCTACAGGAAGAAAGTGCAGAAAGATGTGTGTTTTCAGCACACGGTTATGGAAATTGCTACAGTGAGTGCCAACACCATAAACACAATTACCATGAAAAAACATTTTAGCTGGATGTCAGGAACTGTAAAGTATTTAAGTAATAGTTCAAGATGAAAACCCATGTGATGAGATGCATAATGTTTATGATTCTTTTATAGATTTACTTTGCTTTTGCATTTTTTTGAAGCTTGAAAGATTTAGTCTCCATTGATTGCAATTGCATAGATGAATCCTTCAGGACTTATTTTGAAGAATTTTATATTCAATGTTGTCTTCCTGTCCGTTGCAGTTCACAGAACACTATGTCAAGCAGAGCAAAGCTGACATCTACTCAGATTCTAAAGCTAAGGAGGTGGTGAATAAAACAAAGCTGATCCATCAGGAAGAGCCATCAGCGAGAACCATTAATGTCATCCGGTGAGCACACGCATTAGAGCACAAGTCAAACGTCTCGAACGTCTTGATAGATGGTAGGTAGACACAATATGTAATTTCTATGCCACTAATGTAACTAAAATGCGATATGAATTTCTCTAGAGACCCAAACAAAAAAAAGCGTGCAGCCACAAGTTTATCTTGGCACCCACTCAACAATCATAAATTAGCTGTTGCCTACTCTTGCCTGGAATTTCAGGGAGCACCAAAAAATATGAGCTTTGACTCATATATATGGAACACGGGTATGTCATGCACATATGTATTATTCAGTCACATGCCACTCTAGGTAATAATTGTATTTATTTATTCCCTTCTACAGAAAACAGCAATAAACCCGAGATGACTCTGAAACCGGTGTCTCCAATTGTTTGTCTGGAGTACAACCCCAAAGATATTCACATCCTTGTTGGGGGAAGCTACAATGGACAAATCGGTCTGTTTTTATTATGAACATGAATGGTTATATATGGCATATGTGGCTTTTTCACTCCATCTGACACACTTAAGTTCACATTTACATTTATGCATTTGGCAGACGCTTTTATCCAAAGCGACTTACATTGCATTCAAGATACAGAGATGCAGTGTGATACTGTTTATGTGCCATCTAGATGTTTTTACTGTCCTCTAGTCAGAGAGTTTACTCTATTTCCAGGCTATTGGGACACACGGAGCGGCAGCCAGCCAGTACAAATGTCCGCTATTGAGCATAGCCATAGAGATCCTGTCTACAAGGTCATCTGGCTGCAGTCAAAGATATGCTTTGAAACTTTCTCAGTTTCTACAGATGGTCAGGTCAGTGTTCAGTGACACAACAGTCTACAAACTATTAAATAAGCAACCAATATTTCACATGAACTGGACAGCTTTATCAAACCCCTCAAGTCAGTCCTATTATGTGTTGTAAACTTAAAGAAACATCTGTATGACATCATTAGGTACTGTTGTGGGACATTCGAAAGCTGAGTGAGCCCAGCAAGCGGATTGTACTGGACCTCAGTAGGAAGGGAAGCTGTGACAATGCACTAGGTGCAGTCTCAATGGAGTTTGAGAACACTATGGTACGAGCAGTTCTCTTTTTGTTTGGCCCATTCCCTTGTGAAAGCTCATGTTAAGACATTTTTTTTCTTTTGATTTCACAAGGCCAAGTTTTTGGTGGGCACAGAGCAGGGAGTTGTGGTCTCGTGTAATCGAAAGTTAGAAGTCCCAAGCGAGTCGATTGTATCCACATACCACGGACACAATGGCCCCATTTACGCCTTGCAAAGGAACCCTTTCTTTCCGAAGTACTTCTTGACCGTGGGTGATTGTACTGTTCGCATCTGGTCAGAGGACATCAGTGAGACCTCCATCATGTCGACCAAGTAAGAACCTGTGTGTTGTTGTTGTGAAATACTACCAGAGCAGCATTTAAACTACTCGGATAGGTTGTATTTTGTTATGTCATGTAAATTTGGATCAACTATACTTTAAGTCATTGGTTCTCAACCAGGGGATCACAGGATGACTTACGGTAAATATTTATTTGAAATTATTTAAATTAATAAATTATTATTTTTATTATTATATTAATCTAACTCCAATTTTTTAAAGATTAACATAAAACAACACGTCAAAATCATATTTATGTTTATTTTCGATCAATAAAAATTGTTTTTTGTTAAAGAATGTACAGATTTGGGGCTGAAATACAGAGATTTCCTATCTTAATTTTTTACTTAATATTCAAAAAAGAGATTTATTTCCTAAATGAAATTACCATGGTTACTCGTATACAGAACATAAATTCGGAAACCACAAAATTAATTATGGTTAATTAATTTAGTATATTAAATTAAGCACCATGATTTAATGTTTGATAGTTGTTTGGTATATATTTACCTGGGCAGGAGCCAATATTTCTAATCTGTTTCTACAGAAATCACATGACTTATCTGTTAGATGGCTGCTGGAGTCCAGTAAGACCCTCTGTCTTCTTTACGGTGAAGATGGACGGGACCTTGGATGTATGGGACATACTATTTAAACAGAAGGACCCTACTCTCAGTCTCAAAGTCAGTCTTAAATATCTCCCTGTCACCCTGAGATGGGGTTATCACTTAAATACCTAATTGTTATTTGTTTATACTGTTTGTGGGGGTTTTCTCACAGGTTTGTGATGAAGCTCTGTACAGCATACGTGTACAAACTAAAGACTGTTTGGTGTGCTGTGGATCTCAACTGGGAACCGTCAAACTGCTAAGGATGTCACCAAGCCTGTTCAGCATGAAGAGGACTGAGAAGGCCTTGGTCTCAGAGGTGAGACACATACACCTTCCTTCACACGTGCAAACAAATTCACAATATTCATATTGACATGAAGTTGGAGTAAATTATGACAGAATATTTATTTTTGAATGAACTGTTCCTTTAAAAGATATATGATTCTAAACCACAAAATAATTTTTGTCATTCCGATGTACAATGAACTGTTGAAGTTGGATTTTTTCTTCATTGCAGATGTTCGAACGTGAGACCCGAAGGGGGAAGATTCTGGAATCTCAGTACAGAGAGAGGAATCCAATGAAACGTAGCAGCTCCAAAGAGATTGAGGGGGAGGAATGAGACAGAAGAACTGCTGGCCTGTACAGAGATTTTTTTTTGAGATTGGAATTTGAGAAGAAAATGGATTAGGATGAGGAGAAAGAGGGAAGGTCGGTAGTCCTACTTGACCTATTCTGAGGGGGAATCAAAATGCCGTCTCTGGCAGGTGCACTAACAGAGACACTAAAGACCGCATTTGAACACTTGAGGCCAGGGGAGGGAGGTTTACATGCAAAGCTTGCATGCATCCATTACATTCAACCCCTTAAAACTCACTCCCATCTGGGTCAAGGCACCAATTTAATTGGTCCTACTCAACCCGATCCGAGCGGGAATCAAACAGGGGTCGTGCTAACAGGGACGATAAAGACCGCAGTGAACACTTGAGGCCAGAGGAGTGAAGTTTACATGCACAGCTCTTACTAGCTTGCCCCCATTACATATGCCAAAGTTAAACAGTTTTTACTTGGATGAGTTTCATTATTAATATTATTTTAAAGTATTAACTGTTTCAATGTCAATGTAATGTCATGTAAAATGTATGATAATAATTGCTATCAAAGAAATGTAGTTTGGTTGGTCTCAGTGTATCTATGTTTTCTAAGGTTGTTTCTTGTTCCCTGCAGGAAAACACTGTGTGAGGAGACATCAAAGCAGAACACTGTCCCCAAACATGCTAAAAAATGAGTTCTTTCCAAGTGCAAATAGACTTTAAATCAGTTCTGTCTAAAATAAATTGAAACAAGCATCCAAGATGAATACTCTTACTGCTCCTCATAAGTTTGTTGAACATTTATTTTTTTGAAGGTTATGACTTAAGCATAGACCATTGTACACATATAAACTCTTTAGGTATACATTTAAGGCGAACCTTAAAAAAGGACATTTGAAATGTGAAAGTCTTGTTTAATTTTTCAGTATTTAGTTTTACAAAAAAGCTCAAAAAAACAACAACAGAGAAATTAGTATGTGTATGTGCAAGTTTAAGGCCATGGGAAATTATGCCTTCATAAATAAACCACACTAAATAACCATAAAATAATCGGTCCACTTGCTTTAGCACTAATTAATTGCCATTATTTCTTGTGAAGTGAACTATATTTAAGTTGTCGATTGCTAACACTTGCACATTTTGCTGATATGAGGATGAAATATTAATCCACATAAAAATAACATACTGATTCATTGAACATTGATTCATTTTAAGTTAATTATTCCTTCAATAGTGGAAAGAAATATTATTATTACAACACAATATTAAGTTATTAGATTTTTACCAAATATGTTTTATTTTAACACATTTAATAATAATTATTCTCTATTATAATTATTCTACTAAATATATCAATAAAATAAAGAAACGTTAAGATTGAGGATCTAATTAATATTCATGAGATCAGCATGAGTTTATTTCCTTGTAATGATGAGGGAACGGCCAGTGTAGAAACCAGCTGGAGAAACGAAACTGAAAGTAGAGAACGCGATCAGAAGCGAAGAGCGCGGAACTGCAAGGAATAGTTGGGTTGCTGTCGGGAGTGATGACTGGTCAGGGAGACGGACTCTCCGAAACTGTCATCTTTTTACAAAACCCAGGATCAGTTCAGGTAATGCACGATATATTTAGTTGTTGATGTCATAGGTATCCTGTCGATTTGTTTGTAAACGATTCTCGCAGAGGTTTGTAGTTTACGATTTACGATGCAGTTTGTAAGTTTGCTTTTCGCTTAAGTGCCAAACATTTGTAATTAGAGTACACTTTTTTAATATACATTTCTCATGTCGAGCATTTTTGAGGCAGTAATTTCCGATGAAAGAAACAAAAGTTATGAGGAAGGTGTTTTTCCTGCCAGACCATAATAACTTCTGGCAAAGTTATTGATGGCTCCTCACTACCATGATTAGGCAATAGTTGATGTGGTTATTTCAAAGATCCAAAACCCACAATGACACTGACCAAGCAAGTAAATATAGTAAACAACAGGATAAAAACGACCAAATATTTCCATGTTTTTGTTTTTGCCACAAAATTACATTTTTCAGTGTATGTAAAGCACATAATGTCTTTATCTCTGTCTATAGGCCAGTTCACACCGTACAAACACTAGCAAACACGTTTGTTGGGTTTTGTTGTTTCATAAATTGTAAATCTAGCAGCCAAATAGTTTATTGCAGTTTGTCTGTGCAATATATGAATTGGCCTTAAGACTGCATAATAACTGCACTAGTCTGCTGTCAGTGGCTGAAGCCCTCATTGCCAGCTCTAGAATGGCATTAGATTCAATATTTCTACACACAAGAGCAATTTAAGTAAAAAATAAATAAAAAATGTCTAAACATCATCTGAACAATCTTTTGAGGTGTGGTAACTGTTGTATTTGCAGAATTATTGACTCTGGGTCGTTGATTATTGAAAATGAATGCACACCTGAGGGGTAATAATAATTAGAATAATTCAACAACCAATAAATATATATATATATATATTCATTCACTCATTCATTCATTTATTTATTTGTTGTTGAATTATATATATATATATATATATATATATATATATATTCATTCACTCATTCATTCATTTATTTATTTGTTGTTGAATTATATATATATATATATATATACAGTATATTAATTATATTATATATTTGTGTGTGTGTGTGTGTGTGTGTGTAGAAACATCAGAAACGTCACCTACACCAGCGCAAAAAGATTGTGTTGTGCATGATATGTTGACCCAGAAAGAAGGGCACAGTATGGGTAAAAATATTAAAAACATATATAAAATTGAAGGCAATGTCTCCCTTCAAACCTGTTAAAGTCTTCAACCCCATCACTGTCTTGTCAAATATTTTTTGGGGAAAAGAATAGGGAAGCTATTAAAAATTCAGGTATTTCTTGCTGATAACCAGCTGAAATGTTAAGGAGTAACATAATAAAATTGTGATTGTAGTTAAACATCTAACTTGAAAACATACCACAGACACACAAATCATCTATTTTTAACTTTAGTCCCATAAAAATGTGATAATGATCATAAATGTTAAATTTGGGACACATTATATGTGACACATAGGTAGATGTTTGTTTTATAACAAGTTTTGTGTAAAATCCTTTTTAAACTAATACCATTTTGTCCATTACAATCCCCTTGTACCATATATAACCTATATTTTACATACATATTTACAAAATATTTATATTTCAGGATCTTTGACTTTTGAGCCTCTTTTGCAACAACCAGGAAGCCACAAGCTGTAAGAACGTAGAAATGACAAGGAGTAGAAAGAATAGAGGGAAAAGAAAGGCCGGTGAACAGCAGAAGGGGACCCAAAAAAGAGATGGCAGCACATCTTCAGTCAGAACGCATTCACAGAACCAACAAAAAGACAAGCATACAAGTGAGCCAAGCAGATCTAGATCCAGAGGCCATCGACGGCACAGTGCAGGTGCAACAGAGTCTGAGCCTCTGAGCAAAGATGCTCAGACTCAAACAAGCTCAAAAAGGTTGGATAACAAGAAGACTCAGACAGAGACTGTCAGTCATGCAACACAGGAGACACAAACAGAGAGCAATGACAACACAGAGGCGTCACAGCCAACAGACATCACTCCTGGAGATGTTAGGAACAAAGGAAATGAAAGTGATGGAGAAAAGGAGAAAAGTGTAGAGAGGAAGAAAAGGAGAATGAGTGAATCAAAGGAAGTTACGAAGGAGACAAAAGAAAGGACTGAACTATCAGATGGTTGCAGAGAACAAGATGGAGATCATCAGAAAGACAAAGACACAAAGGAAAAACATTTTGAACAAGATTCACCAAAAGACACTAATGTCAAGTCAGGAACAAAAGAGTCAAAATCATACGCAGCGGCTACTGCAGCAGGAAAGACTAAAGAGTCTAAGGAGAAGAATCAGACCACAGTGTATCCGGTCGATAGTAAAAGAAGGTTTGCTACCTTGATAAGATGCTCTTATCAAATGTTTGACCTACATTTTTTTCAAATATATATTATCTATATTTATTTAAAAAAAAAATGTTTCCACAGAAAACCTTCCCCAGTGAGGGCTCCAGACAAACAACCGGAGTTCACTTTCTATATTTATGCTGTTCTGGATAAAAGATTCAAATTTAACCAAAATGACTCCCTTTTGCTCCTGACTTGGAATACAACCTTTAAACTACAAATTACACATCATTTGTAAGTCTCTCGTTAATGTATAATGACAACATAGTTGCATATATTTGATAGCCTATAGGTAGCAAATACAATATAAATTGTGCAAGAACACGTAACTGATATAAAAGTTATGTGTGATATTTGTGTTGTAAAGTGTCTGTGTTTTTTTATTGCCATATAATTCTTTTTCTGTATAGGGACCTACAACAGGATGGCTATTTGATTGAAGCAACATTTCCAGTTTGGGAAAGCAATGCAATGGGTGTTCCAATAGAATACTCATATGCAGTGCAGAAGCAACATGGCACCATTGAGGAAACAGCATTTAGAAGTGTTTACATCCCCCGTGACAATACAGTAAAAGGTACTATTCAAAGTGTTGAATAAGTTTATTGGAAATTCGTTGTACATTGTATGTGATCTCATTTCTGATCTTTATTGTATTTTCTCTCAAGAATTGCACCTTTATGAAGGTTATATAAGTTCAGGTCCAAGATCTTTAAACGAAAGGGTGAAGAACTGGTGGTTTCAGAATGAACAAAAAGAAATTAGCAAACGTTGGGAAACCTCTGCTCATATACTGCTGGACAGAGTGTTTCAGAAGTGGGGGTCATTTAATAATGAAGACAACAAGACACTTATTGAACACCTGAACAGTTTCAAAAAAGGTTATCAGTCAATCATGGGACGTTTGAAATTTCCCGAGAAACTCTCCCCTTGCCAAATAAACGTAGGTGTAAACTTTCTGTAGCTTTATTCCCAACTCAAAAGACTATCTTATAAGAGTAGAAGGACTATAGATCTGCCCTCTTTGTTTTAGGTCTCTGAACTGATTTCTGAAAGACTGAGTGGGATTTTAAAAAGAAACTCTGGAAAGAAAACTTCAGAGAGCTCCATATCTTTGGAAGTGGCACTCTCAGTGTTCAAGGTGTGCTGTGGCTGCAGTGTGAATCTCAGCACAAAAGACTGGGGCAAACTATGCCAAGTTGTCTCTGAAAATACTGCTACTCTTGGAGAAATGCAAACAACACCTTCAACTGACTTGTGAGTAAGGTTTATTGGACAAATCTGTGGTTTATAGTTTATGATTTCATCATTTGGATTTATGCATTTAGCAGATGCTTTTATTCAAAGCGACTTACAAAATATCAATTTATCCTAAAGCATCATATAAAGCAATTCATTTTCTACTGAATAATTATTTATTGTTTACATTTCGATTGGCTATTTCTTTAAAGACACCACATTAATCATCATAACTTTGGTTTCTTTGCAGCACTGTGGTTGCACTGATGAACCAATGTTCAAGGAACTTGATCTCTGAACTGGTGTTACTTGTTCCTGTCCTTCATTTATTGAGAAAGCCAGGGGCCAAGCCAGATCCAAGCTCAGCTATGGACGAACAGAGATGGGCAGGACTTGAAAATATAGAGTATTCATCTTTTAGGGATAGAATTAGAGGATGCACTGACAAAAGGAGGTTTGTTCAAATACCTTTAGTGGAGTATTTTTTAATTTTCAAAGTTTCATAACAACTTGAATGTAGAAACAAAGGAGATTACATGTGTTGTTCTTTATTTTGTAGGATGGTCCTTCAGATGATCAAAGATCAGTTATCAGTCACCAAAGATAAGCCTTACTTGTTGAAAAGCTGGCTGTCCCTCGTGGCATTTGAGGATTTTGAGGAGTTTGCCCAGATTACCAGAAGTGGTCCTGAACTCCTGATCCAGAGCCTGATGTACAGAATGAAGGAGACTGAACTAACGACTTATCCCAAACGCACAGAAAAAGATCTGGAGGTATTTGATTAAGAGCACATACCTTGCTCTACAGGTTTTGCATTTGGCACAGAGAGAACACTTTCATACTAACCAATGTTTGTTTTTATTTATTTATTTTTATTATAGGCAACTGAAAAGGTCCTGAACCTCTTGCTGAAGAAGATTGAGGAGGACCGAAAGCGGTATGGAAGTTCATTACATGTTGGATTTATTTGATCTTAGAACATTGATCCTATTCTTGAAACATTGATATTACGCAGGTATTAATGCATTATATCTTTAATCAACAGAATCATAGAGTCCAAGTCATTGGACTCAATCCTTCAGTGTTGCATAAGTGTTCACAAGAGTGCTTGCAAGATCTCTCGACTTGTCTCAAATTACAAAGTCACAGTGCTCGCTTTCCAGCTCCTGCTTAAAGTGGCTGAAATTCTTCATGAAACATTTTCAGAGGTATTGTATCATTGAGGTCTTCTTGTCAGTCATGATATTCTGTCTCTTTAAGCAAATCATTTCATTTTGCAGGGTGGAGAGGAAATGAAACAACAGAACAATCAGCTTTTGTCCAAGCTTAGTGACATTCAAATGGATTTCACTAAGTGGAGAGATGGGCTGCTCCTCAAACCTCTAATGCAGACCTCTGGATTAACTTACCCTAAAGAAATACAGGTGTAGTAATCAGCACAACTAATCAACTGCATGATGGTCTTAAGCCACAGTTGAATCAGTTGAATGCAAATTCGTAGGTCAGAGATCTTGACCTTGAACTTGGTAAGTGGTTATATCTATAAAATAGTAATTTTTGGTTTGGTATATTCTTCATTGTAGATGTGGAATGATTTTTATGGGATTGAGTGTTCAATTCCAGGCATCTCTGAAAAATGGATGGGTTTATTAGACCGAGACCTGAGACGGAGAGTGTCCCTGGTAAGATATAAACCTTATTTTAGAAGCATACACACTGGAATTGTATATAATGTGTATGGCCTATTGTTTTTCAGATCTCTGACACAGACAAGATTGTTGTGTACTTTCTGGATACGACAGCAAAGGCTATTGAGAAAAGTCATGCAAACCTTAAGTCTTGTTTCAGAGAGTCGTGTGAGGCTTCTATCAAGAGACAGTGTCAGGTAATGTCACCTTTTGAAGCTGAAAGAATTATGTTGTTTATGCAATTTTGCAGTATTGTTTTATCTATTACATACTTTCTCTTTTTTTTTACAGAATATTAGATTGCTGTATTTGTAATTTCTTGTACATCTTGTTCTGGTACCTTTTTGTAATATTTATTTTGCTCTTTTGCCTTTTTCTTGCAGGCAAAGAAGGAAGTAGACCTTTTACGCACTCTCTTTTCCAAGACCATTTCATGGTCTGTCGTGTCCTCCATTATTGTGGAGTCAGCAGCTCGCTTTCAGGAGAATCATGAACTTTGTCTACTGGACCCACAATCAGCCATCAACTTCCTTTTGTCTCAAGGTGTGGGGACTGAGTCTCATGAGTTTCATGGTTTTAGTATGGTTTAAAAGCAATGTGAATAATTATAAAAAGAACACTTGGACAAAATGTAAGAATCCTTGTATATAAATACATTATGGGCCGCAGTTATTAATTAACTTTGTGGCTTCTGATTCATTTTCACAGACAAATGGAATCAGTGGAAGTTGGAAGATGATGCCATTCGTTTAGTGGCAGATAGTCAGTCATTTTTGGGTTGTCTGATTCAGACCCTTTGCCAGGGAAGTTTACCCCTCAGCCACCTTGAGACCATCTTAAAATATAAGAGTCAATTTCAGAAGCTTTACGACCAGTGTAAGTCTTAAGGGCAATTCACACCAAGGACAATAGCTATTTGAAAAACTATCAAATGAATTATTCCAATTCCATGATAATAGGGAAGTTCACACTACAATTATAACGACAAACAACACAGATTAAAGATATCATTGGAATCATTTTCAGAATTTTTTAATTTATTTATTTTTACCGCTGATGAATGATAAAATCATTGACAGCTAATCAAAATCCATTTGACTTTTAAAGAGCTTAAGCATTTGAAGCGATTATAGTTACATTGTTCTTGGTGTGAACAGCCCTTTATTTACTTAATTTCTGTTATATTATTACTTATAGAGGTTTCATTAGGCACCAGCTTATTTTGTTTATTTTGGCTTTAGACAAGAGCAACAAGAAAGACGAGAAGATCTTAATCAATGTCTCAGATCTACTCAGCCAAAGAGAAAAGGACTTGAAAGCCTTTGAGCAACAGAAGAAGCACATGACCAACTTTATTAATATGCTGGGGAAGATTAATGATCTCATAGATGGTAAGTAAGCAAGATACCTTAGGACAGTGGTTTTCAAATTTTTGCCAAGGACCATATATAATGAACCCCTTGCGAGGTACCCCTCTTTTTAAACAATAAAGATAAAAGACCCATTTTTATCGTGTCTAAAAATTATTAGACAAAGTGCTGTTTCCAAACCTGAAATTATTGGCATTATATACTTTTGCATTGCCTAGCGACAAAGCAAATTATTTCTGAAAAATATTTACATTGTATTACATAAATATATAGATTTATTTTTATGTACAAATTTGTTTTTATTTTTTACTATTACAATCTAAAGCTTTAGATGGAGTAAAAAAAATCACATTTAATTATGATTTCTAAGCAGTCTTTAGATAGAATGAGATGATGGAAAATTTGGTAAATGTGTTTACAGTAATTGCTTTAAATAGTTTAAAACAGTACTATTGTGGGAAAAAAAGTTTTGTGGACCCCAGTTTGAAATCCCTTGCCTGTGTCAAGATTTTTATGAGGCTCTATGGAGAATTTTATTATAAAATTTGTTTTTCATGTCATATCAGTACTGGAGGTTTCTTCCCTTGAAGACATGGTCAAAACCAACCTTCAGATGGAAGCACTGGATAAACTGGTTGAAGTTGAAACATATTTCACCAAAGATGATCTTGGCAAAAAAAGCACAAGGCGAGTGTTATTCTTTACTTCTAATCAGCAAGTCCAAGACATGGCACGAGAGATGTATGAAGTGAAATCCAGCACCATTCTTTTGTCTTTATGGCGAGAAAAGGCAACACACTTTTTAATGCCTGGTCCTCAGCTTTTGTCACTAGACTTTACAGAAGTCCATGAAGATATCTGGACTCCTTGTCTTACTGACTTCCTCAGCCTTGGCAAACGGATTGCAATTGGGGAAACTTGTTTTAAAGAAGTTGACCAGGCTTTGAGCTGGTGTGGGGATCAGGGTGATGAAGATCGTCTAAAGAAAGAGTTTGCTTTGATGGCCTCTATGCTGAAAAGCCATCATGGTCTAGAAGAGAACTGGCCAGAGGAACGTCTCAATCAGATTCAGGAATATAGACGCCTTCACGATGCTGCAAAAACGGCTGAGGTCATACTGAAAATTAAAGATAGGTTGGGATTACAAGGAGACTTCCACCATATACATTGCCTGACACAAGTGGTAAGAGACCAACCTTTATTGTGATCGCATTAACTTTAGCATATATGTGTTTTTGTTTAGATTTATGAATATTTTTATATATATGCAGAGAGATGACTCATTCAAACAAAAAACTCTGGGTTTGCTGAGTGATGACCTCATCAGAGCCAGGCAAAATCTGCCAGATGTCAAACACCTGCACACAGCCTGTCTGGAGGCATTCTTGAAAAGCGATCCTCTGATAAAATGGGTGAAAATGCAAATTCCAAGTAAGATTCTCCAGATTTATCTATTTTTATAGTGTGGGAAAGAAAAATGTAGTCAATACATTACTTTCAATTTACTTCTTATTTCATCCAGGTTTAAGGGAATTGAAAGTTTTTATGGAACTGGCCACAATTTCTGCTGGAGAGAATGATGCAGACATTGATAGGCTGTCCAGTTTAGAAACTGCTGTCATGGGCTATGGCCCTTTGCTTTACTCCCTATCAGAAGATGCAGGATTTGAAAAGTTCATAGTCTGTGCTAAGCAAGTATGGGACAACCTAGACAAAGATGAGAAACTCCCAGATAAACTGGTTAGTTTCCCTAAACACCTAATTCATATAAAGCCTTGTTTTTTCTGTTCATTTTTTATTTCACTTCTTCTCTCCTCTATCTTATATTTTTAACTTGGCATCTTTTGATTGATTGCATGTTAAGGTTGCTTTGGATAAAAGTGTCTGCTAAATTAGTAAATGTACTAATTTACTTTTTATTTTGTTTTCTACTATAATAATTATTATAAATTGTTCCGTAAATTATTATAAATTGTTCCTCTAATCTTCCAATGAATAGGTGCTGAATTACGTTTATTTTTAATGCAATTATAAAACTAGCAAGTAAAGTTGCTGTCACAAAACGTCCGTACATGCTTTTAATGAAGTGTTGACGATGTATCTATATCTATAAACCTTGTATACAGATAGACTCCACTCGGTGGTTGGATTGGCTGAAAAGTTTAAGGGAGACTCATGGATCTGTAGAGCAATCGTCTTTGTCATTGGCCTCAGCTATAAACACTGGAGGCGTGTATCATGTGGGCTGGCCTGAAGATTTCAAGGAGAAAGTGAGTAAACACTAGTATAAAAATGTTCAACCTGCACCTAAGGCTTATATTTGATTTTTGTACTTTTGGTCCAATATGGCTCTTTCAACATTTTGGGTTGCTGACCCCTGTACTAAACTGACAATCTATAGAGTAGTTGAGTTTGTGAGCATCCCTTTAGTAACAGTGAGTTGTGATATGTTTGTAGACCGGTTTGGAGAACGTCTTTCATGTGCAAGTGACGAAGAACAAACAAGCAAAGACATACTATCTTAATGAACTCTTAGAGCTCCAAAACAAGCTCATGTTGATGTCATCTAAAGGAGAGCATGGAAGGGATCAAGTCAACAAGTTTACTCAGGTTGGGGCGATTTTCACACTATTCCATCAACATTTTGAAAAATGTCTGAAAACATAAATTCCTAATAAAAGACCAGATCAAATCATGTTACTTCTCTATTTGCATCAGTTTTTTATGGAAATGAATGACTTACCTCTTTTTTCATCCTGTAGGTTTTTGAGGGAGTTCAGAGGATGGGCCATATCCTCTTGCAGTTGCGCACATCGGGTAATATGCTCTTCCGAAACTGGGGAGCTCAGATATCATGTAACCACCAAGATCAACCCTGCATTCAAGTTAGCTTTTCCCTTTTAACAAAGTGTGTTGCATATCATGGTGAGGTTGTAGAGGAGATTAAAAATCTGTGTCGCTCCTTGGAGGACTTCTATAAAGACTGGTGTAGCCACTTGAGTAAGATGCGCACTCAGTACTACGCACTGAATCATTACACTTCAGAGCAAGTGGTCTATCTTTGCGAATGGATCAACAGTGTCACTATCAGAAGGAAACCTGTGCCACAACATCTGTGGTATCTTTTGACTCCTATTAAACCAGACTGTACTTTAGATGAGATCAGAGAGGCCTTTGAAAAAGCAACTGAGCCTGAATCTATGTTTCAATGCGACATGGCAGATGAATCAGAACAGGATAGTGAATTTGGAATGGAAAGCTTGGAGGAGCTGTGGCTGCAATTTAAGGAGAACATGTCCAGATTCCTTACCCATCATGTGGATGTTGAAACACTTGGACGGTTTCTCACCAATCTCTCGGCCATGAATCAAATGTACATCAAACGCAAGATTCCTCCTATTCTACAAGAGGGAAGGCCGAACCTTGTCCAATGCTCTGATGCAGAACTTATTACCACCACTCTGTATTTTTATGCGGAGAGTCCAGAGCATCCTCTTCCAACAACTGATGAGGTATTAATGTGCCATGAGGAGACAGCTAAAGAGGAGGTGGAGATCTTCCTCCGCCGATGCCTGGGATTACAGGATACTGCAAGCAGTCATAAAAAGATTTACACTCTGGTCAATCCAGGATCACTGACCTATGATGTAAGTGTGGCCCTAGTGGAATACTTTGAGACACAAGAACGGTTTGCTGGGCCTCACTACCGTCTAGTGATGGTCTGTCCTGTAAACCAGGATAGATATATTCCTTCCTTCTTCAGCAATTATAAGGTGCAAACTGGTGTGAGTATATCTGCAGAAAAAATAAAAAATTACATTCGCCATCACTTCCATATACCATCTGAGTTGGTCACCCACTCAGAAGTCTATCCAGAGGAACTCTCTGTCTGGATGATTGCATCTGAACGTCCAGCTGTTGGTAAGCACTGGATATACTATATATTATTTAAGACAACATGAAATCAAAATGGACTCGTAATGCATGTTCTTGGCTTCATCAAATTGTAATGTTTTGCTGCATCGTTGCTTCTGAAGCTACTTTAATTTCTAAAGTAACTACTCACATGTGCAAAAAAATTGTCATTGTATATTCTGTTTCACTCAGAAATGTGTCACACTGTAGATCAGGGGTCGGGAACCTATGGCTCGCGAGCCACATATGGCTCTTTTGATGGCTGCATATGGCTCTTTTGACACCGCCGCCCGTCGACAGATACTTCCGCGTTCGGAGGACAGGCAGATCGCGCCGCCGCAAGCGCGTTACTTCCGCGTTCGGAGGACAGGCAGATCGCGCCGCCGCACCTGCGTTACTTTCGCGTTTGGAGGACAGAGACATCGCGCCGCACACCCCAACACCACCAACCCCCCCCCCCCCCCCCCCCCCCTGGCTCTTCACAGCTTCATATTTAAAAAAAAAAATAGGTATATGGCTCTCTCAGACAAAAAGGTTCCCGACCCCTGCTGTAGATGTAAAAATTGTTGCATTTTACTTGACTTTGAATATTGTGAAAATATTGTCTTGTAGTCAAGACTAGACATACTGATACTCTTCTTGCTTTGGAATTGTTTCTTCCTACTCTTGTTGCAGGAAAGTCTCTGTATATCAAGCGTCTTTTTGAGAAGTTCAGAAGAGAGGCTCCAACAGCCACATTTCTAACAATCCGACTCATCGAGCCTTACGTTGACATGGATGGATTTGTCCAAACTTTGTCTGAAAGACTGGCACGACTAAGAGAGCAGGACCCTGTGCTGCTACACATTGATGCCGCAGCCGTATGTTTTACAAACAATATCTTAATAATTTTTGCATTGTCATAGCATGCACTGTTATATACTATTTGTAGGTGACTAATAACATTGTCTCAGTACATTTCTTTTTACATTTTGGATGGTTATTCATGGATTTCTTGGCTCTACAGGTGCGCCATGGCTTAGAAGAGTTCCTGTTCAAATTGCTCGTTCTAGGATGTCTGAGTGACAGCAAGGGAACTATTTGGAGGAGAAACGCAACTCACTTAGTTGCAATTGAAGTACTTCAGAGAGGTCAAAAGAGCCAAACCCAAATGGAGGTAGAATTTTTTTGCTTTGTAATTTATTTTGTTTTATTAATGTTTTGCTCTTTGAGTCATAATTAAAATGTTTTAACTATGGCACCAACCTGTAATACTATATATTTCTCTGTTTTACAGACAACCCATGGGTTTTTGCATGCACTCCCTACTATCTTCTGCAGGCCCCCTAAAGACGTCAAGGCTTTGGAGAAAGAAAAAAAAGGCAGGCGCAAATCCTTGGATCCACTGATGGATAATGAAGAGTTTAAAAGTGAAGACATTCAGAGACCCTACCAATACCTAAGGAGATTCAACAGGAATTTCAACTTGGATCGCTTCAACTATCAAGCTCATTCTGTTGAAGGTGATCCAGTTGACTGTCTCCATCATCTTTTGTCAAACTATGGCTTGAAGGACCCGTCATGGGCAGAATTAAAGCACTTTACTTGTTTTCTTAACCTGCAACTTAAAGACTGTGAGAATTCCATGTTCTGTGATCCAGACTTCCTTGCTAATCATTTAAGTGGCTTTAAGGACTTCATAGTAAAGTTCATGATTCACATGGCTCGAGACTTTGCCTCTCCTTCCATTGACATCTCTGACCAGAGCCCCTCCTTTCTCTTTGAGAATGAAGATGATGAAGAGATCCTATCTGTTCGAAAACGATGGGAAAATGAATCTCACCCATACATCTTTTTCAATGCAGATCATGTCACCATGTCTTTCTTAGGATTCCATGTGAAGAAATATGGGACAATTCTTAATGCAGTTGATCCAAAAAGTGGCAAAGTGTTAATGGAAAATGTTATGACACAAGCGCTGTTTGACGGCATTGAGCTGCAAAGAATTAACCTTTCTGAGGACTTTGATAACCTGTCCAGAGCAGACAAGATAAAAAAAATGTCCCTTGTTGTTGGTGCCAAAAAAGGCTTGGAAAAAGGAGAGTTTGATCCAGATCCTACATATGAACTTACTACTGACAATGTTATGAAGATGTTGGCTATTCACATGAGATTCAGATGTGAGATTCCTGTGATCATCATGGGTGAAACTGGCTGTGGGAAAACACGGCTTGTACGCTTTCTCTGTGATCTGCAACGTGAAGGCAGAGATGTTGAAAACATGAAATTAGTCAAAGTTCATGGAGGTACTACTTCTGAGATCATCTATAGGAAGGTGCAGGAAGCAGAAGAACTTGCTCGGATTAATTGGCAAAAATACAAACTTGAGACCGTTTTGTTTTTTGATGAAGCCAACACAACCGAATCAATTTTTGCCATTAAGGAAGTGCTTTGTGACAAAACTGTACAGGGATACCCTCTGAAGAGAAACTCTGGTCTGAAAATAATTGCTGCCTGCAATCCATACAGGAGACACACACTCAAAATGGTTCAGCGCTTGGAGCAAGCTGGTCTAGGATACAGAGTGAAAGCTGAAGAAACTGAGGATCGCCTTGGTAAAGTTCCCATGAGACAGCTTGTGTACCGTGTGCACCCTTTACCCCCAAGCATGGTGCCGCTGGTATGGGATTTTGGACAGTTAAGTAATTCAGCTGAACTATCTTACATTCGCCAGATTGTGCAAAAGCAAATGAAAGATCATAGATTGCCCCTAGCATGCCAGAGTGTAATCACAGAAGTTTTAGCTGCCTCTCAGAAATACATGCGCAGCCAAGCAGATGAATGCAGCTTTGTAAGCCTTAGGGATGTGGAGAGATCAATGGGTGTCCTGATTTGGTTTTACAACCACAGAGATGATCTTTTTCAAAGTTCCCACTCGACTGAAATTAATCAAGTGATCTTGAAATGCTTGGTGCTTGCGATCGGTGTTTGCTATTATCCATCACTTCAAGACAAAAGTCGGTACCTTGCGGCTGTCAGCAAGTCCTTTCCTGATCCTTTCCGCTCTAAAGAGTCACTGGAACAGGAAATAGCTTCATGCCAAGAGTTTTTTCTTAGAAACATCCAAACAAGAGAAACAATTGCCAAAAATTTGGCTTTGAAAGAGAATGTCTTCCTTATGGTGCTCTGCATTGAGTTGAGAATTCCACTCTTTCTTGTTGGTAAGCCAGGGAGCTCAAAATCTCTTGCTAAGACTGTCGTGGCAGATGCAATGCAGCGCCAGGCCTCTCACTGTGAATTATTCAAGAAACTCAAGGAGGTTCACATGGTGTCTTTTCAGTGCAGTCCTCACTCAAGCCCTGAAGGAATCATTGGAACCTTCCGGAACTGTGCCCGTTTCCAAAAGGATAAGAACTTAGAAGAGTATGTGTCAGTAGTTGTACTGGATGAAATAGGACTGGCAGAGGACTCTCCTCAGATGCCATTGAAGACATTGCATCCTCTTCTAGAGGATGGATGCATAGACAGTGACCCACTACCATACATGAAGGTTGGATTTGTTGGAATCTCAAACTGGGCTCTCGATCCAGCAAAAATGAACAGGGGTATTTTTGTGTCCCGTTGGGACCCAAGTGAGAAAGACTTAGTTGACACAGCTGAAGGCATTTGCTCATCCTCCAACCCCGTTCTTCACAAAATCAAGCACCTTCTGCCAAAGTTGGCAAAAGGCTTCCTAAACATCTGTAAATCTGACAGTGAGCAGTTCTTTGGACTCCGGGATTATTATAGCTTGATAAAAATGCTTTTTGCAACAGTCAACGTTACAGATCAGGAGCCGTGTGACAGCGAGTTGGCAGAGGCTGTGTTGAGAAACTTCAGTGGACAAAGGGAGGATTTTGATCCACTTCATTACTTCTCGGAAATCTTCCAAAACATTCAAGATGTTCAAAGGCCAAGTACTTTGAAAATGATTGAACAAAATCTTAATCACCACAGTGACAAAGAATGTCGATACCTTCTTTTGCTCACAACTAACAGTGCTGCCTTATACATAGTACAACACCATATTTTCTCCAAGGAGAACTCTACTTGCCCAGAAATTGTCTTTGGATCAGGATTTCCCAAAGACCAGGAATATGCCCAGATCTGCCGCAATGTGAGTAGAATAAAGGCATGCATGGAGACAGGTCGAACTGTCATCCTTTTGAATCTCCTCAACCTATACGAAAGCCTGTATGATGCTTTGAATCAATACTATGTGTACTTCAGTGGGCAGCAATACGTTGACTTGGGGCTTGGTTCACATAGAGTAAAGTGTCGAGTTCACAGAGACTTCAGGTTAGTTGTGGTTGAAGATAAGGAAAAAGTCTACAGAAAGTTTCCTGTTCCTCTTAAAAACAGACTGGAGAAACACAAAGTTGATAGGAGTACAGATTTGACTCCTTGGCAGCACAGAGTTTTGGGAAAACTCAAACAGTGGGTACAAGAGTTCTCAAAGGTTCAGCAGTCTGAATTTACTCAAGTAAACTTCAGCTTATCAGATGCCTTTGTTGGTTTCCATGGTGATGCTTGTGCCAGTGCGCTCCTGCAGGCTTTGGAGAAAATAAAAAAATTGGGCCTTGATAAAGCTTCTCAAAATGATGAACTCCACCCCATTCCCATTTCCAAGAATGAAATTAGTGAACCAAGTGAAGAGGGATCTAACATGGATGTGGCCATGGACAGAGAGGAAAGTGAGGCTCTTCACATTGATGAAAATATAACACAGTCTCTTGATGAGCCACAAGGAGATGCCTCAATGGAAGTTGACATCAAGGGACAGGATACAGAGGTTCATGAAGGAGATGCTTCTGGTCTTGTGAAAATGGATGAAAATCATGTTGATGTTGAGGCAAGAAACAGCATGGAGTCGAACAAAACCATGGACGAGGAAGAGGAGGCCTATGAAACTGCTAAAAGCTTTCTCTTGAATTGTTCCACACCAGACTCCGTACTTAGGTTGAAGTATTGTGAATTTGGAAATCAAGAGAAAGACAAACTTCAGAAAATGTATTTCCATCAGCAAAGTCATCAATCGCTTAGAGACCTATTAAACAACCATCTGAACAAAACCAATCAGGACAAGAGCAGATTCTTGGAGGTAATTTTGAACAGATAACAGACAATAGATGCACTTATCCTGAGACTTTTAAGAGACTTGTTTGTGTTTTCTGTTAGGTAACCACTTTCTCCAATCTTCTCACTGGAGCCGATTTGAGAAATCTTGCTCCTGCGTTGGGTTTGTCCACCGAGCGGCTCCTTCTGCTCTCTTTACACCAATTTGACACAGAAGTTTCTTTTTGCAGCAAGATACGGTTAATATTATACTATTTTTTATTAAATATTTACTTTTCACTTTACCAACAAGTGGTCATCATTTTATCATGCGTTATCTCTTTTCTACAGGTCATTCCTGATGGAATCTGGGCTCGCTCTACACATTCTCTTGGTTCAGATGGACATGGAAGAGTCATCGTGCAAAAATGAACTTATTGCTTCAGCGAAGTGAGTCTTTAGCTGCGGGTGGCTAGAAAAACAATGAAATCTCTAAAAGACCTTTATAAAAAGTGGATTACATTACTCAACCTTTATTCCTCTTACCTCAGGTATTGTACCATGAATGAAATCTTGTCCTTAAAGTCAGATGAGTGCAATGTCTATACTGTGTTTATAACAAAGCTCTCCCGAATTGGGGAGCAGTTTGCAAACAGTGGCAACAAGTACATTGGCTTTCAAGGAGGTAAGTGGAACTATTTCAATATTTCGACTTGTCAGCAAATTTCGACTTGTCAAATAACACGTATCATTTTCTTTTCGACTAAAGGAGTTTGGATGTCTGCACATATTGATGACCTCAGAGATTCTGATGACATGAGTTTAAATCTTAAGTCTTTTTGTGGAATACCTATAAGTAAACTCATCTCTCAGACAATCCAGTCGGGTATGTAAAGACAAAATGCTGTCTGTAATTTGTGCGTCCACTCATTGCTAAAATCGGAGGAATAAGTAAAATATTTTTCAGATTTATTAGTGGTGCTGGCTAAGGCTACAATATCTTTTTAAATGATCACCTACACTTTTATATTAAACTTAACAAACATGAATTAATCCTCAAATTGTGCAGCTTATTGAGGACATATGTCTTATAGTTTCTATCTCGTAGATAAAAAAAATCCTATAAAAATCCTATAGACTTTCACTGAACCAGAGACCCAAGACATATGTAGGGTCTATAAACACCCAGAACATTCTAAATCTGAAAATCTTTTACAAGATGAAAAAATACAGTATGTTTTTACAGATGTCAAGCAGTCAGAAGAAATGGATATAAGTGGATCAGAACGAGAGAGGGTAAAATGCTTTTAAGTTTGCAACAGATAAGTTTAAACATATAAGTCAGAGATGTGCCATATGGGAAGAAATGACACCTTCTGACTGAAACATAATTTATTTATTGTCAGGGGGATTCAGTACATCTACACAGTTTGTCCCTTATAAGATCCTGCACCCAGAAAGCTGCTTCACTGCTGAGAGATACAGGCAAAAAAACATCCAGGAGTATGGAGCGCATGAACGTATTGCTTGGACTTCTTGGAGGTGACCCTGGGCAGATAGGAGGTCAGTCTGTTTTATGTCTCTTGTTGACACAATTATATATGTCACTATAAGTCCTACTGAAACTAGAAACTGTCTGAAATTATTAGCTTATGTCACACATATTTGTTTATATATGTACTTACAGTGCGGTTCCAGGAAGTGTTGCAAAGGAGGCTGGTGTTTGCACTGATGCGGAAGGAGGAGCTGGCTCATGATGCAGAAAACTGGGCTTATAAAGTGGCAAGGAACCATAAAGCTCTGCAGGAAGGTGGAACACTTAGGTACTGCAGTACTGTAATGCAACTAGCATTAACAATCTATCTATCATCTATATATCCCCAAAACAGCCGATGCTCAGGCCCCATTATATCATGTCAATCAAAGGGAGTTTCACAATGCAATAATGCCTTTAAAGTAATATCAAGCTTCAGATCTACTAAAGGCAATTTTTGTGAATGTGATACAAGAAATAAACACATAATTAATTTCAAAGTTAATTGCACTGAATGATCAGCCATAGATTAGAGATAACTAACATTTCTGTGTTTGCGTTCAGGCACACTTTGTGGCGCTGCCTACAGGATGATTTGACACCAGTGTTGGCCCAAGTTTTAGCGGTCTTAGACAAAGACTGTAACTTGTACCTACTGTATGGAGAAGGGCTCAGTGAGGGTCTGTCTCAGTTCTGGCTGGATATCTTTGAGGATCAACAGCTCCTTGACCTAACTCTCTTACAGAATGCAAGGTATCCTTAATGCATGAAAACTGTTTACTGTTAAATTGCTTTGAAATATCTGATTGTAACTGATGAGGTGGATTTTTACTTCTTTTAGCACTCCAGAACAGGAGATTAATGTGCAGTGTCAGCTGTATGTTGGAGAAATGGAACAGCGTTGTGCTGCTCCTTTTAGCTGGCTGATAAAAGCGTACTGCCAAAGTTTGTGGGAGGAATCAGAGTTTGTGCGAGGTGATGTCTCTTGCTTTATGTTCAGCTAAAGTTCATACACTTGCATTTAAAAGACCTTTATTTTTGGAATGCAAAGTCATGCACAACTTTATACTTCATGCTTTTACGATACATTTTATTTCAGGCACTGAGAAATATAGCGAAGCAAGGATTCTGCAGTTTGTTAGTGCTGTTTCAGAAAGTAGACTGGGCAGCTATATTCAGAAACTCTCAGAGGGAGAGAAAGTTGAGTTGGGTCAGCGCTACTTGACTGATTTTGTTCTTCTGTCAGTCAAAATCAGAACTGAGGAAGAGCACTGGGTGAGATATAAATGTTTTATCAGCATTGTAACAAATGTATTTTCACTGATCACTCGTTTCATGTTCTAACATGTGCGTCTGTGTTTGTATCTTGCAGGTCTTTCGTACTGCAGTGCTGGGTTGTGTGTGTGCTCTGCAGAGGGAGATGTCAGTAATTCATGATCTCTCTCCATCATGGATCCTTGCAGCAACTCAAATCTACGCTTCACGCATGGACACATTATCACATGCCCTTCAGCTCAACCCCCAGCTGGTTCACATCATCCAACGAGAAAGATCAAAGATAGAAAGCCCTGAAATGGTGAGAAGCAGGACTTTTTTCATATTTCCATATTGATTTAGGATTGTTTATGCTATTCTAGTTATGCTGTTCATGAGCAAAACATAGTTAGTGAGTCGACACATGCTGATGACTTAGATTCCACTTCCTATTTATTCCACTTCCACTTTCACTCCAGTGAGTGAGAGACAGTGTGTGAAGCTACTAAATTTAAACTGAAATGACTAATGAGACTGTTTTATTACAGTGTGAGGACATTCTAGCAGTTGGTATCTGTGTTGAAGAAACAAAGCTCCTACCTGTAACATCACTAATTGAATGCCAGACCTTCTTGCAAGGAGTTGAGCAACTTCAGCCATGTATAGAGAGAGTGCTTAGTCCAGACTACAGTGCTCTCTGCAGCCCTGGCTGTCTCAAACACCTGGACACTATTAAGTGAGCTATAACGAATCTTGTGGAATTAGGAAATTGGATCATTTGAAAACTTATTTTAACCTATTTTATATAAACAAAGATTTCTATACCATGTCATATATTTCACATATTCAGTCTTATTCAAATCATGTCTTAAAACAAATCGTTCATTTCTTTAGGTCAGTGTGGCAGGGGTTGCTGCTAGTGGCTGCTTTCATTGAAAAAGTAGTCATCAAAATGGAAGTGGGTGATGAGAGGATAAAAGCACTGACTCTGAAACACTGCAGTCAGTTGCATGGGGTGAGTCTAGGTTAATTGTCTGCTCTGTTTTTTGTACAATTGGAGCATTGGACCATTTTTGCTATGGTAAAATTTGAGTGCTTAGAGCAAAATTTCTTGAGATAGATGCTGAATCAAAGTCAGAAATTTGAGGTTAGACACCTAAAATCCTCAGCATGTATACTACTAATATTTCATTTCTCACAGCTAATGGAAGGGTCTCCTGATTTGAGGAGCACAGAAATTCTTCAGAAAATCATCCGCATACTCAATGACTACCACAACGAGTCCATCAGTAGAGAACTGCGGTACACTTAGCTGTATAATATTATATGATAGAATTTATTTTATCTGAAATTATGTGACAATATCTTATTTGAGTATATATAAACATCTGCATTTTACTTTACTAAACATTGCTGAATGATTTATTAACGTTGTTTATTTCTGTATATATTTTCTTCACAGATTTGATGTGAAGTGCTCTGTGTGTCTGTTAGATCTATCAGACCCCACTTCTCTTCCCTGTGAGCATGTGTTTTGTCTGACCTGTTTGAGGAGATCCATGGAGGGAGGAGCGGAGTACTGTCCCATGTGCAGGGAACCTCTACCAAACAACTACCGGCCCACTGTCTCCACAACCATAAAGTGAGTTTAGTTCCTTGTTCTTGGTAACCTTTGATATACATGGACTGTGAAGTCAGATTTATTTATTTTTTTGTCTGTTACAGCTCAGCCCTGAAGCAGCATAAAGAGATAAGAAAGTGCTGTAATGCATTTTTCCTAGAGGTGGTTTCTCGCTTCTGTCTGACTGATCAAGAACCCCCTGAGGACCTGGTGGAACTGCTTTTCTCTCTCCTAATCTTGGCACAAGGTGGGTGAATTTTCATCCTTTTTAGTGCAATTACAATGAATAAGGACTGGAGCTTTCAAGCTTTTAAACGGATGTAAATTTAGCATTCAAATATCATCAAAGGGCTCCATGCAATGTTCTGTACAATATCTTTTTGTGAAAAAGGCTTACATTTAAGACATATAATGTAATTTTCCCCTCCAATATACTAACAACTTGAGAACTGCTATGAATGGATGATTGAGTTTTCTGAAACTGGCCAACCCAAGCCATTACAAAGATCTGTTATTTTACTCTATAATATATTGTTTTAATTCTTATGTTTGCTTGTCTAACATTACAGGAGATGTTTATAAGACCAAAGAGCTCACCCCATTTTTGGAATGTGTTGACCAGAGCCCAGTGGTGCGCTCTGTGCTCCCTAAACTCCTTCTGCAATACAGGTGTTGCAATACTGACAATACATAAACTTTAACACACTAGGCATATGTGACCTTTTGTGCATGACTTTATATGCAATATATAATGAGTCGTTCTGTTCTAAGTTCTCTTGAGACATTTGCTCATTCTTATCAAGAATAGTTAGAAATAAGATAATCTCTTCAGTTTCAAACAGGTGAAGAAACACATTCAAAAGTACTTAGAAGACCTGGAATCCAAGCTTCTGGACCAGGAGGACAGAACTGAACTCTACCGGCTCTTTGTTAACTGTTTCCAGGTGTGTCCTAATCTCACCCTTTTGTAGCTCACATTTACTCAGTAATGGCACTCGCAAAGGGATAAGGCAAGTATCAATTTATTTCTTGGTTTTGTGGCAGAGCTCTGACACTGCCGTAATGTCTCGAGTTTTGT
Source organism: Rhodeus uyekii (assembly GCA_037043235.1). Taxonomy (NCBI): domain Eukaryota; kingdom Metazoa; phylum Chordata; class Actinopteri; order Cypriniformes; family Acheilognathidae; genus Rhodeus; species Rhodeus uyekii. The sequence goes on from JAWRVZ010000059.1 coordinate 1,728,472, forward strand.
GTGTGTGCGCGTGGCTTCGAGTGTCCGAGTCGCGCAAACTATGGGATCAAAATCCCGCCAAAAGTATTGCGGTCGTAATTCAAAAGTTTAAGTGTATTTTAAAAAATTGCAAATGTAAATCAAAACTTTAAACGCATAAAAAACGATTTTGTGTGCAAAACTTAAACTTGTTTGTTGTTTCTTAAACATTACGCTTTCATTCCTCAGTTTTTTGTGTCCTCTTCCATTTTCTGCTCACTTGATATTTTTCTGCTCGCTTGCAATCTTTTCCTCTTCGCTCTCGTTTCCAAGTTCTGCGCTTGCGATCCAAAAAGTTGCAGTTCAAGTTTCATGTAAATTAGGGCGGGCGTAAGCGTCACCATTGGTCCACTGGTTCTAGATTGACAGCTCTCCTCCAGCCAATCAGTGGAAGAGAGGAGTTGACGTCACTCAGGTGGGACTCAGACAGTCACGGCTTCTGTGATTCACTCATAATAGTGTAAAGATGGATAACCAACGTCAGCCTGCAAATGCCGGACAATCTCATGTAATTTAACAAATATATTGTTATTAAGTGACAGGTTAGTCTTATTGAATTTAGCAAAGGTGAAAGGAATTGATCGCTTTGATAAAGTCACTTATTATGTTGTGTATTTTCACAGGCAGTGTTAAGGCTATTTTTAGAAAGATTCTTGTCACGGTTACTGGAAGCCATGCAGCGCTCGCCTCTGGACCAGGATTATTTATATTTTATTTGCACAAATGACTTGATATTGATCACTTCACACACAAACATTGTGTACATATGCCTCAAGAGATCCAGAAGATCCTCTAGATTGTGTCAGGAGATATTGAGATGACTATCAACATATACTGTGTAAGACTCAATGAAACGTTTTAGACTCTGTACTAAATTAAACGTGAAAAGCGTCTGAATGCGAGTTGCGCGGGGAAAGCTGCTTTTTGTCGAGCTGTAAGTGAGGGACCGTGAGAAAAGTGCATGTTTTTTTATCGTTTTCTGCTATAATTTGTTGACTGTACGTAGACATGAAACCACTGTCATTCAGTCAAAGGGGACAGTGGACAACTTTCACAACCTCTCTTTTCAACCCTACTGGTGTTCATTAGGGACATAGAGACTTGAAACCACAACTGTGGAATGCTGCATTTGTTTTTATATCAGGAATTAAATCTTAAATATGCTTGGATTTATATATATGCAAAAATGTATACATACTTTTTGTGTGTGTATGTATGTATATATATATATATATATATATATATATATATATATATATATATATATATATATATATATATATATATATACACACACATACAAACAAACACACACTGGAAAGTGTTTGCTTTTTATGTTAAATCCACTTGTAAAACAAATCTACCATCCTCTAATTTAATCTATTTTCCTAAATTTTACTCCTGATGTTTGATATCATGTCTCTTTTCATTTCTGGCAGTGGTTTCGTGTCAACGCACATTTAAGAAATTATAGCACAAAACGAATAACATGCACTTTTCTCACGGTCCCTCACTTACAGCTCGTCAAAGAGCGAGCTTTCCCCGAGTAACTCACATTAAGACGCTTTTCACGGGTCACTGCTCATTATATCAAGCGAAAATAATGAAAAAGAAGCTTGTGAAACAATATTACATATGTATACATTGAGAGTTATTGCCATTTTATGCTGAATGTGTGACGAAAACAGAACTAACTTAACCTCGCTGTTGTATTGTCAGTAATACAATAATCACTGTGCATAAAAGAGCTGTGATCTGGAGATTTCACTGTCATGTGTAAAGAATAAAGCACTTGGTCTATAACATATCTGTCTCCAAGTACTATGTTTCCTAAAGATTGTGTAGTTTACTTTAAAAGTCTGTATGAGTTATTCATAGCAGCCGTGAGTCGCACTGGAGTGACGTCAACTCCCCTCTTCCACTGATTGGCTGGAGGCGAGCTGTCAATCTAGAACCAGTGGACCAATGGTGACGCTTACGCCCGCCCTAATTTACATGAAACTTGAACTGCAACTTTTTGGATTGCAAGCGCAGAACTTGGAAACGAGAGCGAAGAGGAAAAGATTGCAAGCGAGCAGAAAAATATCAAGTGAGCAGAAAATGTAAGAGAACTCAAAAAACTGAGGAATGAAAGCGTAATGTTTAAGAAACAACAAACAAGTTTAAGTTTTGCGCACAAAATCGTTTTTTATGCGTTTAAAGTTTTGATTTACACTTGCAATTTTTTAAAATACACTTAAACTTTTGAATTACGACCGCAATACTTTTGGCGGGATTTTGATCCGATAGCAAACTCTTGTCTGTGTAATGTGCACGAGTTATGATGTTCGGTCCTGATACTTTGGTCTGGTTCACTTTCGGTTTTGTGTCAGGATTTGGGCATTCATGACTCGTGTGTTCGTCCTTGTCATGAGCGCGTGAGACAAGTGGTTGCTCGTTCTCACGCACTCTACGTTATGTGAGTGAGCGCGGTTTCAAGCTCTGCTTGTACCGCGTGCTCTCGTGTCCTTGTGCAGTGTAAGGACGTGGCCGTGTGCTTTCATGTTGTGTTTTGGTGTTGCGCGCGCAGTTTGGTTGTCACCAGCTGCGTGTTGTCTTTTGTCTAATGTCAACATGTGGCGATGCACGTCTGCATTGGCTGCGTGTTCTTGTCTAGTCTTTGTGTTCTCCTCCCTCCTTGTTTCCTTGTCATTAGTTTGATTTGTCCCAGCTGTTTTCCCATCAATTACCCTTCCTCCCGTGTGTGTTTAACCTCATGTTTGCTGTCCTGTGTCGCGTCGTTGTCTTTATTTTGTCTACACTGTCTTTATTTTGTTTGTTACTGCCGTTTTTCCAGCCTGTCTTTTGTCTTGTTACTCTGCCTGTCCTGTGACTCAGTTCTGCCAGTTAAAGTTCAGTCTTGTTTTTCCCCCACGGGGTTGTTTTGTTTGAGTTTTGTTTTCTTTTGTGAATAAAGCCCCAGTAACCCTCATCCTTGAGTCCTCGCTCTTCCCCTCTTCCCCCACACCTGACATCAATTTGTCGCTTAATCAGTTTTGTACCATTGACATGAATGACTCAAATGGGATCATACTTTTTACATGATTTTTGTCTGGAGGATAACCAAATGGGGGGAAAATCCCATGGACTTGAGGGTGGACCTTTTAGTCTCTTTTGTTTTTGCCCAGTAAGCAACCACCTAGCAATGCCTTAGCAACCATCCAGAGTACCTAGCAATTCACTAAAAACATTTGTCTTTTTTTTATTTTACATTTACACATTTGGCAGGCACTTTTATCCAAAGCGACTTAGATTGCATTCAAGAAACACATTTAATCAGTTCTTGCTTTCCCTGGGATTGAACCCATGACCTTGGTGTTATAAGCACCAATGCTTTACTGACTGAGCTACAGGAAAGCATGAAAGCATCTTTTAATAAAGTATAATCACCAACAGCGCTATTCAGATTTCAGATACTTTATTTAAAATCTGTATGTTTCTCTCTAAAAGCAATTTCTAAAATTTCTCTCTGTTTATTCAGGATTCCTTGTTTTGTTCTGGAAAAAATGGAGATCATAGACATCTGAAGGACAACTCAAGCTTCCTTAGCCGACTGGCACGTAAACAGACACCTTCCAGACAGAATGACCCAGCTGAGTTTCTGCTGTCTATGGCTCGCCTCAGAATATGTCTGGACTCTGCTGCCCGTATCCTGTCTAGAGCTGTTGGCCAAAAAACCTGTAAGAGGGTCTTCTGATCTGCAAAAAAAAATTCAAAGCAGTTTTTATTGCTTAAATGAAAAACATTAGCAGAACTGTGTGTAATCTTTCCATATGTTTGATGTCTTTCAGATCATTTTGAGGATGTGGAGCTAAAGCTTTTGCAGCAGGTGAAGGCTGTGTGTGATTACTGTGACAATGACTGGTACAGAGTTTACCTTCTTCGAGCTCTCAACAGGCTGACCGGCATGGACTGTCTGCAAGCACTCATCAACAGCACAGATTATGAATGGATATTTCCTGCGGAGATAATACGCCTTCATGTATGACCATTCAAAATGAAGTTGCTTTTAGTGTTTTTATTGTATTATATAGTTATGTAATACAACCAAGTTTGAGGTTTTAAAAAGTAATTCTTTTTTATTTAAAAAATTTGTATCTGATCTTAGATCATTGTTTTTTTTCTCTTGTACAGAGGTTGATTCCTGCAGAGGTGGATCGTTTTTTGTGTTGTGGTCAGTCATATCACAATTTTAGAGATAGAGTGGGAGAAGCACTGCAGGTCGGCATGGCAAATGGACTCAAAGACACTCTACGGGTCAGTGTCTACATCTGTATTAAATAAACAATACACACACGTGCAAACCACCTACTAAATAAGAGTCTTATTTATTATGCCGGATGTTAGTGCCAAGTTGTTCAAAAGTTTGGGGTCAGTAATATTTTTTTAATGTTTCATATGTTCCTCAAGGCTGCACGCATTTGATCAGAAATACAGTAATATTATGAAATATTATTGCCATTTAAAATAAATGTTTTCTATGTTATTTTCAAATGTAATTTATTCCTAGGATAGCAAAACAGAATTTTCAGCAGTTGTTATTCCAGATTTCAGTGTCACATGATCCTTCAGAATTCATTCTGACATGCTGATTTGATACTCGGCTTACATTTCTTATTATTACCAATGTTAAAAGCAGTTGTGCTGCTTAATATTTTTATGGAAATTGGGATGCATTTTTTAGGATTCTTTGATAAATTTAAAGTTCAAAATAACTCAATAATGAATAAGTACATGAATAAAATTAGTACTTATTACCTATTCATAAATAGTAAATAATAAAGTTTAAACGATAATGTGGAATGTACTTGGAGCTTTAGTGTAAACAGTTTTAGTTAATTAATAATTATATAGTTAATAATTTTTAATCATTATTATTATTTTTTTTCAGGCAATGGTTGATTCTGGCCCATTGAAAACCGTCCTGCTAACTCTAGCTGTGTTCAGGCAGGTCACCTGTCACTTCATGTCACCTGAAAGAGCTACATATCCTCAAGCACGGGTTGGTTAGGTCTTATGGTTTTATTAAATCAATTGGAATGAATGTACGGCTACATTTGAAATAATGGCAATAATTCACATAATTATCATTCTGATGTATACATTTATCCAACCTGTAATAGTATGAATGCCTTTATAATACAAAACACTCCTGACAGACTAAATATTCCTCTCTGTTAACAGGAGCTCAAGCTCTTGGAAGACATTATTAGAGAGAACAGCACAGGACATGCCAGAGAGCTCTGCACCGCTCTCTTATCCAATCAGATTGGAGGACCAGGCTCGTACCTAAGTCTCAATGCAGGTGTACCTGCTCAGCGTCGTCCTATATTGGAGCTCCTAGTGCATGCAAGCTCAGTGTTGTACAGTGGAAACAGGCTGCTCAATCCCCTCTACAACATTGCCTCTCAACATCAGAGCATGAGAGTAAGAACCACTACTTTATTAATAATACATATTTTGGACGATGATTATAATAGCCATGCTTTTCTACTCGCTTTGAGCTCAATGTAATGTATAATAATAATAATAATAATAATAGTAATAATAATATAATAATGTACTCGTCCTCAGGAAGCCTTCCTACCCACAATGCCCGACGACCATACCAGTGATGCCCCGCAGTGGCTCAATGAGCCAAATCTGCATATGTACTGTGAGTGTGACTTGTTCGTGAGGACAATGAAAATATGAATACTTGTTTAAATGCCAACTAATTAAAATAATTTGTCTTGCATTCCTACCTTATAGATTGTTCTAATGGTCATGGATGCTTTGTGGGAGAGGTCAGAAGAATATTTTCTTTCATTTGAATGATTTGATACTGTTGTCTGGGAAATGATTACGATTGTTTATTTCTCTTCACTTGTTTAGTGTGGTAAACCAATGGCTTTGTCATATTGTGCCACTTGTGGAGTGCGTATAGGAGGCCAGGATCATAAACCAGTGCAAGGTTTTACTAAAGTCACTACAGTCAAAGATCTGACAAAACCTGGACATATACTGGGCCGGGCTACAAACCGGAATGAAGCCCCAAACAGGAATCTCTCTCTAGCACAGTCGTGCGTTCTTCGTTTATATCTTCACCTGGCCATGTTACAAGGGACCATTCATAACCAACAGGTAAAAGGTTTGAAGGAAACCCAAAAATAAATATATGTGTGAAAATGTATTATTAGATATGGACTTTTTTTTAGATAACCTAAATAATGTCAACTACTTAAAACCAGTTAGTGGGCCACTGGCATTATAGAATCAAAGTACTATTTTGTAAAGGCCTTGGTTCTTTACAGGGCATCGGAAATATGATCAAACCACCCGTGAATGATGTCAGGGAATTCCTTTGGGAACATCTTGAGAAGGACATGAAGATTCTTAGGAAGACTTTGAATCTGAACGTGGACGACTCTGCCATTATAATTCATCTGATCTTCAACAGGTCTCTACAGACCCCCTCAGGTATCCATATTAATCTTGCCTAAACTTAAACTTGCTTGAACTTCTGACAGTGTTGCATGCAGTTTTAGTAATTTTGTTATTTTGTTATACATGTTAAGTTTGAGTCTTTTTAAAACTAATCATGTATAGCTTTAAAGTCTTAGTTTTAGTAATGTTAGTAGTTCAAATGAAATGTATTTATTTCAATTAGTTGCCATTTTTGTGTAATATATTTATTTTATTTCAGCTTCAATTACAGAAAGCTATTTTTGGTAACACTACAATAAGGTTTCTTTTGTTAACATTAGTTAATGTATTAACTTACATGAACTAAATGTGATCAATACATTTACAGTTACAGTAATCCTTTTTAACATTAGTTAATAAAAATACGACTGTTCATTGTTGTTTTAGTTTTAATTAATAGTAACAACCCACCTCCCACATCAGGCACTCGTGTGGATCTGTCTTCACGAAAATCCAGAGAGCAGTGGGAGATTACAGTGTGTAAAACCATCATCAGTCCTGTTTTACAGGTCAGTCTTGATACTCAAGGGATGCATTAAACCATATGTCTTAAAAAAACATGGATTAACTCTAAAGAATTGAGGAAGTAAATGTTTAGTCATAACCGCAAGCATTTGCTTCATTCAACCTTTGTCTCTGTTTTCAGGATATGAACAGGATGTTGGGCCGTGCACAGGAGCTGATTTCAGCTGATAATCGACTTTCTAACAGCCCCCTGATGAAGATGCTGAAGGGAGACCCTCAAAAACTCCTTAATCTCCCCTCTAACTGCCCCACCCACCACTCTGCCTTCTGGAGGCCCTCATCTGTCCTAACGGTCGAAAGCTTATCACAGCAAATAGACCAGAATAAAGCAGCCTTGCTTACGCTTTTTGTCAATAAGGTTTGTTACCTGAAGACATAATTATCCAGGCCCTTGCGTCACATGTTGTCATGTTGTCTTTAAGCAAACGTGTGTTTGTGTTTATCAGGTGCACTGCATACGACAGCTGATCCATTTTCCAGCTCTTGCTGCCCTGTTGTCTGATCTTATGAAAGTGTTTCCTTCAGGCTCTGAGACCCAAACCCAAACCATCGCTTCACTGCTGCACAGTATTGCTGCCGGTCTGTCATGCTACTACATGCTTATCATTGGTGGAGATAGCTATTTGACTGATTTATGAAGGTTTTGTATCTATGTAACATTACTCTTAATTTGTGTTTCTGAATATAGGCCACCAGAAGGAATTATTGGCGAAAAGAGTAGAGGTCTTCATGAAGGTGTGGAACCAACTCAGAATGGAAATTTCCAATAACGGTAAGCTGTTAGAGGTTATACATTTAAAACTTACTATAAGTGAATTTAGACATCGTCATAACAGAACGTAATGCATAGAATGAAATATGGATAACACTGATATTTTGTGCATCCTCTACTTAGAAAACACAATAATTTGGCTAACCTGATGAATTGTCTTATTATTTCAGCTTCACTGGGTGTGGATCCTGCACTTTGTGAAAAAGACCTAACCAAGGAAAGCTCCGGGGAGTTTCTGTCCCTGAGTCGTCGCGGACCGGGCTCTTGTCTCCACGCAGTCATAGATCTCCTGTCTGAGACCCACAACAGTCTTGTGCGAGAAGCCAGAACACTCTGTCATCACCAGGAAGACAGGTGTGTATTTGAGAATACTAGAATACTCTTTTGTTCAAAAATTGTATGCATGAAATAGTATGAAATATGTTATTGATTTACATTTATATACCCACACACACACACACACACACACACACACACACAAATACATATATATAATTTAAAAGTCTTTAATGTTACTTTTGATCTGCTTAATGCATCCTACAGTGTACATGTAAGAGAAAAACAGAAAAGCACGTTCTAAAATGGAGGTGCATAAATTTATATGTTCATAAGTCTAAGGGTGCTTGTCAAATGTCCTAGTGAGGCAGTGTCCTTCTTAGTCCAGTCCTTCATAGGTGGAAATGCTAGAATAAGATTATCTAGTAAATGCACATGGCAACTTCACACGTTCCCGCCACCACGGTCATGACACCAAATACTATTAAAACTTATTATAAGTAATAAAACTTTATACGAACCAGCTTTATATTAATGCAATACAATGAATGACAAACATCTATGGCCTCCCAATGACTATATTATTGGCAGTTTAGTGCTAAGTGATTCATTTATAACAAAACAAACAATAAAATGTATACCTTTATCTTTATCTACACTTGATGCATCCTTCAAAATTAGCTGAATGAAGGACTTGAAATGAAAGCAGTCCTCCAAGGATCTTTCAAATTGCAATTGTAGCCGAGATATGCAGCCTTACTAGGATCATACAGCTTTCCATTTGAGAAGCACACTAAATGTCTTTCAATGCCTTATTAATACTTTTTCAATTAGTGAAAGGCTGCTCTCTGTAGAGCAAATGAGTGGAGCTTATGTCTAGCTCCCACTGCTAGAACGTAATTTGGACCTAATGAGTGGAGCTAGAATATCCAATCACACCCTACCCTAACCCTATGCATAACTCAATCCCTCCACCTCAATAAATGTCCAGAGATATGGAGCTGGATGTCATTTGACTGCAGTGAGCACCCCTTGCAATTAGTTTCATTTTTTCTTACAGTGACTATAAAGTTCCATTGGTGGAGCTGTCTGAGAGCCAACTTGCCCTGTGTCACCCAGAGAGGGAGTTGCTTCCTCTGGTGTTATCTAACTGCCACTACACACTAGAGAAGGGGCAGCAGACGGTGAGCTCCTATGATTATCAGGCTATTGAGAGAGAACTCAGCCGACGTTTTTTTGCAAGCAAACCACGTATTCAAACAGTGAGTCCACTCGTTTTAAACCTTACTATCCTACTGGTGTATGACCAGATATCAATATATGACCAGATTCCTTGGTTACTAATTCATCCTTAAAAATTTAATGCAGGATACTGATAAATATCTGAGAAGACGCCATCAGAATTTTATAGAAGTTCTCAATGAGGTCAGAGCCAAAATACCTCAGGTAATCTTCACTTTATTCACTTGATCAGAGGCTAATGGTGACATAGTGTATAAATATAATATAATTAACACAATTATTTATGAACATGTCTTTATTTAAATTAGTCCTCTTGAATCTTACTTAAATTGAAAGCAGTTTTTCTTCTTAAGGAAGCCTAATTTTTCTCATTTGATTGACAGGAACCACTAAGCGGCTCCCTTCTCAGCTCCATGAGATCAATGTTACGTTCATTCACTGATGTGTGTGATGCAGTGTATGCCATGGAGATTGGACTTCGTTTCCTAGGTAAAACTGGAGGAGATTCACAGGCGCTGCTGCTGTCCTATCTGTCAGACTCTTTGAAAATGGACCAACATATCTCAAGCAACATAGCTGAGGTGAGGCGATTTAAAGTATTAAAATGTAACCAGGCAGATATTTTCTACTATTATGTGCTTCTGTAATATGAATCCACGCTTCTTGTTTCAGGCTTTTAAAAAGAACCGGCTTAGCCAGTGCACTGCCACCTGGCAGCTTCTTACCTGCTGGAAGAGCGAACAGATGATGAGGAAAGGACAGGTAATTTGACATTCAGCCTAGCTGTGATGTGAAACATACAAGAAGGTATTTCTGCTTTCCTTTAGCTCAATCAGTAGAGCATTGGTGCTTACAACGCCAAGGTCATGGGTTCGATCCCAGGGAAAGGGGTCCCTGATTCCCCCTCCCCTGCTTAGCTATTTAGCCTGTCATTAAACCAACCCCATTACTAGTAACTTCTGTTGACCTCCTTCGATTGACCCTAAACAACAAAGAGACAAATGAGGGTTGTAAATCCAAGGGAAAGTGTTGGTCTGAGTGTGCCAAGCTTTACTAAGAGAGCGTGTGCCACAAACAACAGTTCAAAGACTTTTAACCCATGCTCTTCTGAATAGCTTGACAATATTGCTTAAAGACGACATTGAGGCATTATTTTCACGCTTCATTCCAGAACGTATTAGTGATGTGTTCACCTTTATAGGTCAGATTTATTATGCTTTCTATTTACCTTTAAGTCTTTTACCATTTTACAGGATCCATTCCAGCAATTACCCAATGAATTCAGAGATAAACTGAGTCCAGAGGAAAGAAAGCAGGTTAAGGTTTTCCTTGGGCTCACAGATATTGAGATTTTCTCTCTGGAGTTACATGAGATCCTTCAGCTCAAGACCAACAGCACTGTGGAAGATGGCTTCGCTGCGCACTGGGAGTAAGAACTGATCTTGTTTTTTGTACATTTTTATTTGTATTCACCCTGCAATTTAGCCATCTGGACTGCAGCGTTCTGGGCTCACCATTTGTGTGAGTGGGGTTTAATGAGGCAAACTGGCCACAAAAATGGCTTGACCATTTTTCACATACTGCTATGACCTTTGATTGGCTGATTTTTCAAATATACATTTCATAAAAGATAACTAGTCAGCCATTAATTATCGCAAAATAAACCCCAGAAAGATCCTACAACAAAAAAGAGACATAAGGGTCTTTTAAGTTTTACCCAGATTTGGCACTTTCAATCTCAACAATGCAAAGAACAGCATTCCCTCAAAGACCTAGTCATTCCCTGGAGACCTGTGGGCTTTTAAACCCAAGAGAGGCACACTTTGACCCCTCCAGGCTCCCATCTGTCAGTATGCCCTGTTCTGGTCACCTACTGAGCAGGCAGCTGGTCGGAAAGAAAAGGAATGCGTGTGTTGAGAACAATAGAGTCCAAAGCTAACTGTTGATCCTAAACCACACCACTGAACACCCTTCCTCCTTTCTCTTTCTGTGTTCCACCTCATAGCATCGGGTCCACCATGGAATTACATTTGGAGGAGAAGAACATCACTTCTATTCCTGGTCTAGACAGTCTTCCAGAGGAAATCACATGGGCTAAAGCAGCAGACATCTGGAAGCTTGCAGTAGAGTTCAAACACTGAAATGTTCTTTTGAATGAGCCAAACCCAAATGAATATGTGAAAAGATCTTAAATACTATTGTTGTCAGATGTCGCTGCTTTTGTCATTTCTGTCGTATTGAACTCATTCCAGGCTTACATCTTTTTTTCTTGCTTATTCCATTGATTACAAATAATCTGTGTTTACACTTTTAGGACTTTAAATATGTATTCATAATCACATTGTTAAGCATCTTGTTGTTTAGAGATTTGTTTAGACTTTTTTTCTTCAGGGACCAAGAATTAATTGATCAATGCTGTAACACATTGTCTCATTTGTTTTGCTCCGTTCTACTTTTACTATTAAGTAGGGCAAAATAAAGTTGTTTATACTGTTGATATACAGTGCATTTACATTGTGACGATACAAAGGATACAACTTATCCAGTTTATTTTAGAAAATTAACTTTCTAGATGAAACAGTGAGTTTATTTCGATTTAAATAATATTTCTAAATAAATACATGTTGCCATGTTCAATAGTTATAAATATTAGCATACTTAGTACACCACATTTAAAACTTATAAGAAGTCGTAATAAATTATTATCTCAGTAGCTCAAATTTACTCCACATCTGTCGCCTGTGCAGCGCGCCTACCAACCTTGTCTTTTCGTCACGCCTCTTTCGGCCATCATTGGTAAAATATTCATCAAAACAGCCAATCACATGATCGGATTGCTCTGTGCTCCGCCAATCAAAACGCTCAATGGGCGGAGCTCCTGTGTGTTTTCTGGTTGCCAATGAGATGTTGCGCCGTGGAGTTGAAGACAGATGAGAAATCACTGTCAGACGCTTCAAACGGGAATAAAGACGCTCTTGTTTGAATAAAGGCAGTTTCTTTGTCTGATGTGGACGATTTAGAGAAGGTAAGCAATGGAATTACAGTTTAATCCAACTGTATTCGTCGTGTTTATCACGTGAAGCTAGCAAGAAAGACAGTTTCGCCATAGCTGAAGCAACTCAATGCAATCCTCTGCTCATATACAGTAACTGAAACATCATCGTTTATGTTTTTGCATGTTTCTCAGATGCAGTGTATTGTGTATTAAGGTTCATTAGGTTTGAGCTGGAGGCCTTTGCTTTTAAATATGCTTGTTTGTGTGTTTAAACTGTAGACTACCACCATGATAGAAAGCCCTAGAATCGAGGTTTATTTATATCTAGTTTTATGTATAATTTCCAGTATACAGGTGATATAAACTATTTAGGTAAACCAAACAGTGTTTGTAAATCTTCTGATATATAATGGATAGTGTTGATGGTTTGAATCTGTTACCATAGAGACAGACCTATGGAGGACTTGTGCAGCATCTTTTACCTAGTGTTGACATAAAATACCATCAATTATTGTATTCCACCTGCTTCTGTTCTGTAGAATATAAGGGGAAAATATAAATATAAGGAAAAGAGAACATTGAGATTTAAAGGGAGGTCTAAAAGTGATGGAAAGGTTTCTTGTCAATATAGATGTTTCTAGTTATGTTGAGCTTTAAAATCTTAGATCAGTGTGTAAATACAATGCACATAACATGTTTGTATTATAATAGTAATTTAGTAATGGCATTGGAAATTCGTTAGTCAAAAGATCTAGGAATCCTGCCATTATCCAGCTCCACCTGTTGTTGTTTTGTTTTTTATTGTCCCTTCTGTTTCATCAGATGCATACGACTCGCAGTCCATCCGCATCCATCCAGACCGGAGCAGCTGGAGACGTGCTGGAGCTCAGCCTGACCGGCTCTCAGCTCGCGATGGGCCGCAGACCCAGCAGTGCTTCACCTGGAAAACACTTCTCTCGGTCCATATCTGTGTCTGTGGCCGGCGATGGCCGGGGGAAGCGAAACACTTTGGTAAGACGGTAATGTAGTAGGAGGTGTCACTTGCGGAAGAGGAATTAAATAAACCGTGATGGTCATGCACAGCAGTTAAATATTATTATGTGTTTTCATTGTCACTATCGAGATAACCATTCAATTAAAACATTGTATTCTCAACGCCACCGTCTTCCCTTGAAGATTTGCATTTGCAACAAGTTTTCATCATACATTTCATCCGCCATTTGAGACTCCTTTGGACAAAGGAAAATAAGGATATTTCATATCACCAATATTTCTTTGTTTAAAGTGCTGTAAAGTCCCCAAAATGTAAAATCTGTCATTTATTTACTCTCCTTTATATTTTTTTAATACTATATAAGCTCCATAGAAGTAAATTAATACAAATAACACATACACTACATTTCATGTTGCCTAAAGCCATGTGATAACTTTAAATGTAAGAACAGACAGAAAGTAATATAATATTACTGTGCAGTTTGGACCTCAATAACATCAAATATGATAGGTTTTCTTGTGACCAAATGGCATGATGTAAATCCGCTCCTTTAAAGTGGGAGATTCTGCATTTTAAATGTGTTATTAGTCTGCAGCAGGGCTAGTATTATAACTGTTTTGCACTCCTTGCTGTTGGCAGACTGATGCTGGATTGGGAAGCTCACGGGCAATTAAGAACCTGCGTCGATCCAATAGCACCACACAGGTGAACCAGCAGGCCAACACAAGCCCCAGGTACACAACCATCTGTCATTCCTTTGCATGCCGTTTGCCTTATCTGGTTCTGATGAATCTCCAACACAACAACCACCACACAACAAAACCTACACAATAAGGGATTTAATCCTGTTTAATCAAATTAAGATTTTAGGATCTTTACGTTTGGGGTTGTTTTTGGCACGTTATTTTCATAACAATAAAACATTTTCTTTTCAATTCTCATTACCAAAAAAATTGCACAAAAATATTATTGGACAATATCGTATTTATACATCATGTGTTGTGTTTTCTGTGGTTAGTTTACTTTAATAGTTTAAAAAAAATACTACATTTATTGACTCTAATGGGACATCATTTTACATAAGCATAAATGTAAAGAATTATATTATATCAATATATGATTAATTTAATATTATTCAGACATTTTAATAATACAGTTATACAATGAAATTTGTTTTGCATTATGGTAATGAGAATTTGAGTGGAAAATCTGAAGAAGAAAAAAACACAAAAACAATTGCACAAAAATGTAATTGCACAATATCGTATTTATACATCATATGTTGTATTTTCTGTGGTTAGTTTACTTTAATAGTAAAAAAAAAATTTCTACATTTATTAAATCTAATGGGACATAATTGTACAACAGCATAAATGTAAAGAATTATATTATGACAATATATGATTAATTTAATATTAATATTATTCCGACATTTTTATAATACAGTTATACAATGAAATTTGTTTTGCATTATGATAATGAGAATTTGAGAGGAAAATCTGATAAATTGACCTATGAAACATGTAACTTCTGATTGGTTTCTTTTGATTTTGGGATGAAATATGAAAATGTTCACCCATCAACATGTGCCAGCTGTCCTGTTCAGACCTTGAGAATGGATAATCCACAAGAGACATGAGTGAGAGGTTCGCTGACAACTTATTCAACATGTATGGTTTTCTTTTTAAAGCCAGGATGGCATGTTTGTGCACGTACATGTGTAGTGCACATGCCTGCATGCACTCACCTCACCCAAGCTGCGGTATGCCTGGTTGATCACCTTCTGAAGTGGAGATTGGGGGTTTATATACCCTTAAATCAGCAACAGCTGGGGGTTGAGTGAATTTGGTTTCCCCCCAGACAATAGCCATAGACAAGCAAGAGGGGGCTGGGTTCAGCTTTGTCAAGAGGGCTGCCGGGGTCTCCGGTTTCGCTCAAATGAGGACGCGGTGAAAAGGAGAAGTGTGCATGCTGAAATTCTTTTGTCCGGCAGCTGCCAGTCCTCCCCTCCCCTCCCACTGCATCCTGGGATGCCTCAGAGGGGTTTAAATGAAGGAACGACCGAATACCCCTTCCTTCTGGTGTTTAATCACCGTCGTTCCTTGACCTCTCCTCTCTGTGAATCACTTAAAAAGAGGAAATGTGGAGGAATGTAGTTTCTTGAATTGCTTTTCACTGGACCAGCTGACGCTAGGCGCCCCTTACACCCCCCAAAACGCTCACATATGCATACTGGAGTGTTTAGCACAGATGCCACTGGGGGAACGTCATGTCAAGATTTTATGCAAGTTAAATGTTAGGGATGCGATTGCCATATGTTTATGGACATCTGTCCCTTTAAATGTGCAGCTGTTGTCACCTCCAAAAAAGGAACTTTTTTTAATGTGCTTGACTGATATGTTTAGCCTAAATAGTCTGGTTGGTTTTCCTGGAGATGCACTAGATTTGCCTCTATTTTTGTACTAAAGCAGGGCAACACAGGCTAGATGTTCCTAATGTTTATAAGAAGCATTTGAACAAACCCTATACAACAACTATTCATTTACAGCATGTACACTACTGGTCTAATGTTTGGGGTCAGCATGAATTAGATCAATACTTTTATTCTGCAAGGGACCGTAAAGACATTTATAATTCTTTTGAACATTATTATTCATCGAAGGATCCTTTAAAAATGTATCACGGGTTTCACAAAAATATTAAAGGGATAGTTCACACAAAAATGGAAATGATCCCATGATTTATTCATCCTCAAACCATGCTAAGTGTGTATGACTATCTTGTTTCAGATTAACACAATTGTTGAGTTTTATTAAAAAACATCCTTGAGCTTCCAAGCTTTATAATGATAGTGAATGTGCTCCTAATTTTGAAGTCCAAAGCATATTAAATCATACTAATAAAGGCTTTCTGGAGCAAAGTGTTGGGTTTTTGTAAGAAAAACGTTCTTTCTTTTTATAAACTAAAATATATAGCTTCTGTCAGACGGCCTACGCAAGTCGAGTTGGTTTTCTCTATTCTCTTTCGTGTCATGCGTCAGGTCAGAGATTATTCTTTTGGTGCAAGTCGATTTGCGTGGGCCGTCTGCCGCAGGCTAGTTATTTAAATAGGGATATTTTTCTTATAAAATCACATTGATTCGCTTCAGAAGGCCCTTATTAACCCCCTGGAGTCGTGTGGATTTTATATTTACTTTTATGGATAGATGGATGCATTTTTTTTTTACTTGAGAATAGGGAGCACCATTCACTGTCATTATTAAGCTTGGAAGAGCCGGGATTTATTATAACTCCAGTTGTGTTTGTCTGGAAGGAAAAAAAGTCATTTACAGCTAAGCTGGCTTGAGGGTCAGTAAATCATGGGATGATTTTCATCCCTTTATGCTGTTTTCAACAAAAGTAAATGTTTTGAAGACCAGATCAGAATGTTAGAATGATTTCTGAAGGATCAAGTGACACTGGAGTTACATTTTAAAATTGAAAGCAGTTCTTTTAAGGGCTAAAAACATTTCACAATATTATATGATCAAATAAATTAGGCCTTGATGTCTTTAAGAGACTTTTTAAACCCTTAATAGTAGTGCCGGACTGCCGGTGTTATTGGTCTAGTGTTGTTTATATGGTCCTTGTGTGTTTTAGGTGTGTATTACTCTAACCTTTCTGACTTTCCTTCCTTCCTGTCTTTCTCTCTTTGCATCTGATTGCAGTGACGGCCACACTGAAGACTTCCTGGCTCTGTTCAACAGCAGCTCTGATGGACGGAGAAAACTGGCCGGCCTTTCCAAGATGTCCAAAGACCGAACCACTTGGAACATCCTGGTACTGTCCAACTCCTCCACTACTGTGTCAGATCTTATTAAACCTTTGGTAACTGGCCCTTCTGATTGTTATGCCATGAAAAGTAACTTAACAAAACTTGTGAAATCATAAGGTCTTATTAAAAGTCGTGTGGTCTGTCTTGCTTTCAGGACGATCAGCCGAGAGCGTTCCCTGTTCCCAGCAGCTCTCACAGTACCTGCAGTATGGATTCTCCTACCGGGCTGAAGAAGAGGGAAGCAGGCGTCTCTCTGGCTGCCAACTTCACTGCAAACAACAGGTGGGAGGCCATTTTCTCCCACAGCTTAGACACTGTCCTAATGGTTAGCTCTCATACTCTCCTGTTCCCATGACAACAGATTCACTTTACTCCTCTCTTGAGCTTGTCAATCAAAACGTGAGCATGTCCTAGGATTCTTTTCAATTTTATGGCTTTTAAATGTATAGAACCAGTTAAATGTTTAGATACACTTGACAGAATTTATCTTTCTCATAATCTTAAGAATATGTTTCTAATAAAACGTCTTGCTCGAATTCTTGAAATATATTATGCAGAAATAAGTTGTGAGTTTCTTCTGGTCTAGGGTCAGTAAGTTTGTATTTTTATTATATCATGAACATAAAGCCATTGAAAGCCTATTTGAATTTGAACTTTCTATTCATAAAGGAGTGAAAGTTATGAATAAATAAATAAAATATGCATCGCTGTTTCCACAAAAATATTAAGCTGCACATCTGTTTTTGATAATAATAAGAAATGTTTCTTGAGCACCAAAACATCCTATTAGAATGATTTCTGTGAATGATCACGTGACACTGAAGACTTGCCAGATTTGCCATCACAGGAAAATATACAATTTTAAATATATCAAAATATAAAATGGTTATTTTAAATTGTCATAATATTTCACAGTATTACTTTTTTACTTTTTTATTACTTTTAGTTTTACTATTTTAATCAAATACATTTAGTCTTGGTGAGCGTAAGAGACGTCCAAAAATACTTTTTCTGATGAGCCAAAACGGGACCTAATATGATGTTGGTCATCAGTCAGCTCTATAAGACCCTTGGTAACTGGCACCAAAACGGTAGCAATAGTTTTTCAAATTGTGAGGTGGAGTCACTGCGAGCTCAAACTGGTTGGACCAGCACATCCCAGATGTTCAGACAGGGGTATTTGGAGGCCAGGACAACAATTTGAACTCTTCATCATGTTCCTCAATCCATTCCTGAACGACGTTGCAGTATGGCAGGTCCATTATCCTGCTGAAAGAGGCCACTTCCACTTGGAAACACCGTTGTCATGAAGAGGTTTAGCTGGTCTACGACAATGTTTAGTTAGTTGGCATGTGTCAGATTTATGTTCAGACCCAGGGTTTCCCTGCAGAACATCTACAGTGCGTCCTGGTGCCATCACTTCCCCAGATTAGTAGCGTACAGCGGAATAAGGCGACCTTCCACTACTCCAAGGTCCAGTTCACATGCACATTGTCGGTGCTTTTGACGGTGGTCAGGGGTCAGCTACGCAGCCCCATAAACAGCAGAATGGGGTGTGACGCATTCCTCCCACAACCATCATTAATATTTAGTGTGACTTGTGCCACAGTAGACCTTCTGTTACCTTTGTTGCCCTCATGCATCGATGAATCTTGGGCACCCAACACCCTGTCGCCAGTTTGTGGTTTGTCCCTCAGACAATGTTAGATATACCAGATATACTCTGTCCCAGTGACCTTGCCATAACAAAATATGGCCCGTGTCAAAATCACTCAGATCTATATTTTCACCAAATTCATTTGCATCCAAGACGTTGATCGTGAGAACTGAGTGTTTCCTAATCTTCCTAAAAGTGTTATCTAATCTACCCAGACTTTAATATGTAGCCTTGTTAGGAGACATCATGTTTTTGCTCATCAGTGTATATTATATTGAGATATATTAATGAAATTCATTCTTACACTATGCAAAAAATGAATTTGAATATTTAGGATGTCTGTGTGTTGACTTTCAGGAGCAATAAAGCTGCTGTGGGTAACTCTGTGACCACCATCCTCCATAACAACCACTCAGAGAAACCCCTCACTCCCAAGAGCTCCAATCAGAAACCCTCCTTTAAGTAGGTTCATGATGACCATTGAGTGATTGCAAACTAATCTTAGACATAAGTCCTCAGACATAAATGAGGCTCTGTCTCCAGCCTTACACATTAATAGTTTTCTCCCTCTCTCTGTTAACAGTAACATAATCAAAGCCACCGTAAATGATGATTCGACTCTGGATGTTAGTGGTTCTCTTACAAAGTCTCAGAAGAATTTTTCTTCTGCGTCATCAAGCTCCAACAACAACGCCCCCCATAGTCCCCGGAGCCCAGGTCAGCCACGCAGACGAGAGGTGACTGAGGAAGAGGCCGAAAGGTCAGCAGTGTTTTCCAGCCCTCATATGTTTCCATTTGAGTTCACTTGATCATCTTCATACAAATGTTTGATTTGCATTGAGACGTTTTAAAAATGGCTTTTGTACACGGTTAGACGTTTAAAACTTTTTGTTGTTGTTTTTTTTATAGGTATATTCAGCAAGTTAACCATGCTGCTATTATCATCCAGCGTTGGTATCGTCGCCATGCCAACAGAAAGCGAGCCAATGAAAATACAATCAAACACCTCCTCGCATCCAAAAAGAAGGTAATGTGTTTAACCCAAGGAGGTCTATAATAGCTTGAAATTGAATTATATTAAATTATATTTGGTGTATTGTCTCTAGGAGAGGGAGCAGAGAGTAGAGGAGGAGAAAACCACTGAGTCCTTGAAAAAGAAAGAAGATGATCGAAAACGCATCAGGGAGGAGAAAGCTCGTCTGGCTCGGCTTACAGCCATACAGGTACAGTGCACTGCGCACTTCTATTGTAGTTTGAGTCATTGTTTTCTGACATTTGTGTGTCCAAAACAGGAGCTTCAGCAGAAAAGAGCCCAACGTGCTGCAGAGGTACAACAGATCGCAGAGGAGGAGGTAGAGGCACTAAGACATGCTGGGAAAGTGGGCCGTAAAAAACTCCCCAAGAGTTCACCCACTTCTCCCACTGATGTTAAGGCTAAGAACACAGGTGTGTGCTAATCTGGGTCTCCGATCAAACTCAGTTTACTCTACTTTATTCTAATAGGTACCGGCAGTCGGGAGGTGAAAATCCCGGAAAACAATGACTCTGAGCTGTTTCGTTAAGATTTTATAGATACCCCAAAACCCTCAACTTTGAATTCGGATTTAGAAATTTTTTAAAAATTTTAAGAAAAAAAAGAAGCATTTTTAAGGGCTCATATTTCCAAAAGTTGTAATTTTAAGAAGCCCATTCTCCTAGAATGCAAAGTAGATTCAAGAAACAAGTGGAAAAGGTACAGTTGGTTAATCTGAAATGTCTCCTTTAAATTTTATGGCTGCTTCAAAACCCTTGAAAATAAGATTTCGCGAGACTAAAAAACTCGAAATGGCTGTAAAATCTGAACTGTTTGAGATAATCGAGTAATTTCTTTTTGGTTTTCTTAGTTTCAATGTTCTTTATCATATTAAATATAAGTTAATGTTTGACTGCCGGTACCTAATTCTATTCTTTTACTCTTCTTGGGTGGATCTCATGAAAAAAATCTTTTGGTCACATAAATCAATCTTAAGAAGTAACAACGTTTTGTATTTATTCT
This sequence comes from Rhodeus uyekii, assembly GCA_037043235.1. Lineage (NCBI taxonomy): Eukaryota > Metazoa > Chordata > Actinopteri > Cypriniformes > Acheilognathidae > Rhodeus > Rhodeus uyekii. The sequence goes on from JAWRVZ010000059.1 coordinate 1,749,303, forward strand.
TTAGATTCGAATGTAAATGTGGTTCCTGATCTGGATGATGTGACGAATTTGAGGGCGACGTCACCCGTTGGTTCTGTGTGCAGAGTATCTCAGTGCTCCCAGGTAGCCACTTACAACAAACTGGTCCTAGTTACACTAGCTGTGAAAAAACAATTAAAGCTTTTGCTCATCACATGCCCTAAGGAGATCCTCCAGAGGTCAGTGAGCATGGAAGACCAGCGGCAGGGGGCGCATTCGAGCAGGGCACAGTCAAAAACAACTCTGAATGACCTGCTAGACACACTGAAGCTCTTAGAAGAGGAGCCAGAGAGACTATCAGAGCCCAAGAGCTACAGGAAGGACAAATATGCGTGGATTGACAAGGTGAATTTTTCACTTTCTTATTTTAGTCTTTTTTAGTCTGTCTGTCTGTCTCTATCTATAGATATATACTAATATATACGAATTCTTAATACACTGTATATAATATACAGTTTCTTAAGCTGCATTTATTTAATCAAAAATATAATATACGTTGCAATATGACTTAATAATTTTCACGTTAATGGTAAAGTTGAATTTTCAGCATTATTACTTCTCAAAACCATTTATTATTATTAATGTTGAAACTGATGTGCTGCTTATTAGTATTCTAGAAATTGTGATGCTTTTCATTATTATTAATAGTATTATTTGATGAATAGAAAGCAAAAAAATAGAGCATTAATTTCTGTAAAATTATAAATATCATTACTGTCACTTTTGAACAATTTTCTGCATCCTTGCTGAATAAAATTGTATTTATTTCTTAATTTTTTAAATCTAATTGACCACAAACTTTTAAACGGCAGTATAAATGACAATGAATTATTTTTTCATGATTGGCTAACCTTCACATACATTTTCTTCTCAGGATGGAGACTCCAACTCTCTGACGACTGATAATGTGGAACGACACGGGCAGCTGAGTCAGACTCCAGCCCTTCCAGATGGAGGCGCTCTGCTTTCAGAAGCTAAGCTGCAGAGCATTATGAGCTTCCTGGATGAGATGGAGAAGTCCGAGCAGGAGAGACCGCGCTCGGTCACCTCTGGATCACATAGAGAGGTTTGAACATTTGAACTGCCTATATGAAGTTATTAAGTTTTGTTAGTTCAAGACTGAAGTTTATATGCATTTATGTGTGTAGGTGTTGCTGTCAGAGGAAGATCTAGCAGTTGTGGAACAAGCCTCGGCCACAGCTGCTGAGGTCACCGGCTCTATGATGAGACTCAAACTGGAGCTAGAAGAGAAAAAACGCACCGTCAATATGCTACAAACAGCCCTGGTAAAACAATCACATATTTTGTATGTTTCAGAATACTCTGCACAACCTCAGATGACCTTTACATATGAATGTGCGCAGAGTGTAACGGATGATCTTTGAATAGTTCTGCCGGAGGCTAATTTGTAAACTTGAACGTGTGTCTTTAGACCCAGCAGAGGGAGCTGACGATCCGGCATGTGAAGGAGACCGAGAAAGAGCTCAATCATACATTCCAGTTACAAAAACAGCAGTATGAAGCTACCATACAGAGACACCTGACGTTTATAGACCAGGTATTACTCTCAAGCATTGAGACACCAGATATTTAAAGACAAGACGGCAGCCTCTATACGCCATCTATTCAGTTTGTTCAGCAACTTTCACGCAAATTTTGTCAAGCTATCATCAAACTTTCCTTAGTTGAATCATTTTATTACAGTATGGTAATTAAAGCCATTGAGAATAGTGAGAATTACAACAAAAACATAAACTTGGAATAAATTATTTGGACAGAATAAGATTGTGCTTTTTTTAAATTGTCTCTCTCTTTCTTTCCCTTAGCTGATTGATGATAAAAAGGCCCTGAGTGAAAAGTGTGAGGAAGTAGTAGGAGAACTCAAGCAGGTGGACCAGAAATACACTAAGAAGATCGCGCAGATGCAGGAGCAGCATGAGCTGGTGAGAAGTTTTAACGAATGCCTTGAGATTTTGGTGCAGTGACCCTGCCTCGGGGGTCTGAGCAGTTTTTGCATCAACTTTGTCCACAAGGGGGCGATTGTCTGTTCAAGTGCAGATCTTGTTCCTCTGTCTCTAATGTGTGCTGGTTTCTACATCTCTTATTTTCATTGTGGTTTGTGGTTTTCTCTGCTACTGTACACAATCTTGAGTATGTTTGTATTCACTCGTTCACACCATCAAACGCAATTTCGCTTGCTGTGATGCTTTTGCCACTGCTAACTGTTTCTCTTTCTGCGTTTGTTGTGCGTTTCTCTCTGTATCTGTCCTTCCGTTTGCCTGTAGGTGTGGCAAATTCTGGGTCCCATGTGCGAGGTAACTCTTGTTTTTCTTTCTAACCCCTCATCACTCCACTGCTCTGTCATTTTCCATTCTTTTATTCCAATCTCAATGCTCACTTACAGGCAGCTTCATCTAGCTTGGAACCATTAATCTTACTAAACTTCAAGAAGCCAGCAATTCTTGTAAGATACCAAGAATACAATGATTTTGAATCTGCATAAAAAAAAACCTAAATTAGAGCTGCTTTTCATTGTCATAACTTTCTGCTACGTGTCTTGTTTTCAGTGTGCAGTGCAAGTGGCTGCATATAAATAGTTAAATATTTGCAGAATTCATTATGCTAATTTGGTGTGTGATGCATTCAGTGTATTTTGCCATCTTTCCCATTCATTTGCGCTCTTTCTGGTGCAGGCCATGTTTTCTTTTTGTGTTTAAGCGTCCTTCTGTCCCTCTCTTCTTCCACACAGGAGATTAAGAAGCTGAAAGAGTTAATGAGTGCCACAGAAAAGATCCGCCGGGAGAAATGGATTGATGAGAAGACCAAAAAGATCAAGGAGATCACTGTGAAAGGTCAGCACAGTTTGACAAGAAGCGTCTCTCTGTACCAGTGCCACATCAACACACCCTTCAACAGTTTCCATTTCATCACAGTTTCTGCCAAAATGTATCACAGGTTTATGTTTCAGAACCCTACAGATATGAATAATATGACAGTTTGATGCCACACCTGTGGTAAAAAAATTGATTCTGTGGCTTTGTTTAATTGTGTAACCTGGATTAAAGACAGAACAAATGCATACTGAAATAATGAGAGTATCTCAACGTATTTTCAAACTGCATATCGCTCATTTGTTTTTAATATATTCAGTATGTTGATTATATATAGTTTTTAGGTACTTTTTTTTTTAAAGACAAAAGTCAAAACCTTTGGATCCCATGTAATTCAAACACCGCATCAGTGAAATAATGTGACGTTTTATTCTTTTCCTCCTTTAAATTCTGTTTGATATCCCCTGATTATTTTGTTTCGCCTAATGTTTGATATATGTCTCCTTGTATGCGCTCAGGCCTGGAGCCGGAGATCCAGAAGCTGATCACCAAACACAAGCAGGAGCTGAAGAAGCTGAGAGTTCTTCACGAGGCAGAGCTGCTTCAGGCGGACGAGAGGGCTGCGCAGCGCTACGTCAGGCAGAGCGAGGAGTTACGACAGCAGTTGGAGAGAGAACGAGATGAGCAGTGCCAGAGAGAGAGAGAACTGGCTAAGCAAAGGTACACACACTCACAATGTGTCCGCTGCACATCTGCTCATCGGAGATCAGTCCAGTGAGAGAGATGAGCAGCCAAGACGTTGTGTTCACAGATGTTAGAAAACACAAACACTCTCAAACTCTGAAAAAATAGAGGCAGGCCTGGTAAGTGCGACAAAGGAAACTGGCTAGACATGATCTCAAAGCTAAATACAGCTTTTGAATACACACACACACACACACACACACACTTACTTGATTATAAGAATAGAGTATATAGAGTCTACTTTTTAAAGCTAATTATAATTATTTCAGACTAAGCCTGCTGTAGTATGAAATAGTAGTTTTCTTTTCTGTGTTAATGTATTTCCTGTTGAAACAGGATGTTGCATTAGGACATGTTGAAGGCCTTATCTCTCTCTCTCTCTCTCTCTCTTTTTTTTTTTCCTTTAAAAAAATCTATTTATTTATTATAGTATAAAGTATATTTAAAAAAGTGTTTATATATATATAAAACACTTTAAAGTATGTATATAGTATTTATTTATTATTGTATATTTATTTTAGTTATTTATTTTATAAAAATAACCAATACCTTTGATTTATGTCTGTAAAGCATGATTTTTTTTTACACTTTTAAGGTGACAGTTACATTGTACTTACTCACATAAGTACTGACCATTATTAATGAACTATATTTACTTACTATAGAGTTAGGGTTTGGTTCAGGGTTAGTTATTTGTAAATATGCATAATGTAGTAACATGTAACTACGTCATCTTAAAGTGTTACCCCATAATTGTCACACGTCTGTCATGTCTCTGTTTACATCCTGGTTCCTCCCGTGCTCTCCCACTCACCTGTCCCATCATAATCACGTCGTTAATCTTGTTCTCTCATCAGCCTTTGTGTATATCAACCCTTGTTCCCCTTCAGTCTTTGTTCGTCGATGAATGTGTTTGATGTTGTGCGTTTCATTGGACTCTCATAGAAATTTTCTATGCAATGCATTTCTATAATAAAAATTCATATGTGACATGTATTTTTGAACTGATAGTTCAAAGTTTATGGGACAGTGATATAACCCTGCTTTCTGGTATTCTCTCCATTAGAAAATAATTGCATAAACGCTGGACTTTGCATATGTTGTCTGCATTGTCTTGGCACCCAGTTTACAGTATGCTAAGTTTAATTACAGTTTTAAAATCCAAATCCCAAAAGCCTCTGAATGAAACCACAGCTTTCCTTGGCTGTTAATATGTGAATTAGGCAAACAGTTTTGCCCTAAAAAATACCCTGCTTGTAAGTGGCACAGATAAATTCATCCCTCAGATCTTTGTATACTGTTAAAAAAGAAAAAGAAAAGGTGAAGTCTTCATTTCCCATGTGTTGAATTCTGAGAACACCGTTGAGTAAATGATTGTGTTTGTGTCTCAGGTTCGAGAAACAGCTGCAGGAAGAGGAGAACGCGCTGCAGCAGCAGAAGAGGCGCTTGTATAAGGAAGTGTCAGAGGAGAAAGAGCGAATCACGCAGCTGGCAGCCAGGTCAGGTTTGAAGATTAAGGTCACATGACTAGGTCCCTTTTTATCTGACTGGACCATTGTGTAACAAATGTTGCTAGCTAAGAAACTGTAATTCTTTTCCTTGGTGTTATGGTTGTTTTTTTTACCCAGTTTTCAAGTAAAAAATATCTATAAAAAGAATAACTTTGGTTACAGTTATTCATGAAAACTTAATGCGTTATAACGTATGTTATGAATATCTTTGATACATTATAAATAAATGCTTTAAGGAAAGTGTTACTTTTTTATTATTGCAGTGACTGTCCAAAAGAGAGGGAAGTTAATGTGAATGTGTTTGTGTGTGATACAGGCAGCATGCTGAGCTGGAAGACTTGAGGAAGCAGTTGGAAGACAACAGCTCTTTGGCAGGAAGAGCATTGAGAGAAGATCTCGAGAAGAGCAGAGATGAGCAGGAGAGACGTCACCAGGTAACACACTCACGTCTAGTCATATTAATTCATTCTTCCATCATTTTACTCTGCCTTTTGTCTCTTGCATCAAACAAAAAAGACGTTTAATAGTCTGTTTTTTGCCAAACAATGAAAGTATGTTTTGTCATAATTCACTTTCATTGTATGGAATAGACCATCTTTGACATTCTGCCTATTTTTTTTTAGTCCATGTGTGATTTCCATGCAAGAAAATAAGTCATGAAGTTTTGTGAGTTATGACAGAACTTTTAATTTGTGTGAACGATCCCTTTCAGACTATGTGCATGAATTTCAGAAATGCTGCAACCAGTCACGATTTGGTTCTAGTTCTGTTTGAATTACTGATGCTGTCTTCTGAGTCATACCAAACAAATGACAGGTAGAAAAATATAAATGACATGAAAGGATTATCGAGACCAACCGGTTTTAATGTTATGAGGAAATGTCTTCAGGTTAATATTCTTCCCTGTGTACATTTTTCATTTGTCTTACCAAAAGTATGTTTTTCTACCCAAGCCTTTCAGACCAGTACTCAAATTACCTGTCTGTTTAGACACGCATACATTTGTTGGATGGTGCAATGTTTGTAGAGATCTTAAGAAACACCTTTTTGTGGCAATCTAGAATGTCGGGTCTCGTTCCTTTTGGTTCTTTTAATTGTGCTTTTGTCTGTATTTTTTCATTAGATTGAAGTTAAGGCCCTGAAGGAAAGACTCGAAATTGAGAAACAGACATGGGAAGAAAATTATTTGAAAAAAGAGGTATGCGTTCATGTATCTTGTACTAAACTTATGTGACATGTTGTATACGCATGTTTAGAATTTGTACCAAATGTACATCTATTCTTTTAGATTAATTTACTCATGGTTAATGCCAGGCGATTTCAGGGAAGATGAAGCACAAAAAAACTTGAATAATCGGGAAATTAGATGGATTAAGATATAAGACTGATTGTCAGTACACTGGTTGTTAACTGGGAGTTGAAAATGATGTCATAGAGTCTGAAATTTACATGAAACCAAAAAATTAAAGATGATCTCTGTTATGATTGGCTAACCTGTAGTGCAAACCACTAACAGGGTATTTGGACTGGTGGAGGCTAGTAATAATCCACCTGTCCTAAGAATGAAAGGTGATAACAGAGCCGAGTGTTTACCCACACCTGATACCAACAAATACTTTATCTCTATTAAAAAAGGTCAAAGAAGGTTGAAATTTGTAAGTGTGTAAAAGGTTGAAAAGTCTCTGAGATCATCTCAAAACACAGGGTTTCCTCTCACAGGAAGCGTGGCTGCTGAGCAGAGAGAGAGAGCTTAAAGAGGAAGTGCGTCGAGGGAGAGACAAAGAGATTGAGTTGGCCATTCAGAGACTAGAGGAGGAGACCAGAGGGGCAAGAGAGGAGTGTGAGAGAGCGGCTGACAACCGGTGTGTTTCCACTTCCTGTTTATGTGAACTTGTGGGTCTGCGGAGAGCTGTGCAGCAGCTTTTATCCACGTGTAATTATACATATAGTATCTGTTCATTTTCACTGGTGGTAAGGTATGTGCTACAAATTTCACTGCTTGCCACTTTTCTGGTAAACCAGCACAACCATCCTGTTAATCACAAGTTTAAAGTATAAAAACATGTAATTTAAAACAATTTTATCATACAGTGCAAAAGTCTTTAGCATGTTAGTATTTTCACCCTAAAAATGGCTTTAGGCTCATCTTTTGCTGTAGTGTGTCAGTAGGAAATATCAGTTTATTTCATTTTGCAATTAATTGTAATAAACCAGTGAGATTTTTTGATCTATTTCTATTTTGTTTTGATCTGATCTCACCATCATCGAGTCTGTCTGTGATTACATGAAGAAACTGAACAAACAGAGATAGACTAAATCCAGAACTGCGGCAAGTCTCTCCAAGATGCTTGAAGAAACCGATCTACAAAGCTTCCTGAAAAACTCAGTGCAAGTGTACCAGGACAAAAGCTGTTTTAAAGGCAAAGAGTGGTCACACCAAATATTAGTTTAGTTAATAGAAGTAATATTTATATATGACATTAATTTTGAAAGCGTCCTCACAGTGCAAAAAACATTTCACAGTACTGTAGCTTCTTCAAGTGTCTTGGAAATGTTGCAGATTAAAAAAAAAAAAAAAAATTCACAATAGTTTTATTCAAAACCATATCTTTGTGGGCCACAAATTTGAGCTCTTCCTACATAGTTTGTATTTAGGATGTACGTCCATTTGCATTTACATCACTGAAGCCCATGCATTTAACATATATGGCAGAAGAACTGTGGTTTTTACAACCTGAATGTAAATGTGTTCTGTGTGCAGGATAAAGCGTGTGAGGGAGAAATACGAGTCTGAGATCAGAGATCTGGAGCGTTCGGAGCGGGCGGCACTGCAGAAACAGCAAGAGATGAGAGAGAAACACAGTGAGATTGAGGCAGAGCTCCTTCGATTGCAGTCACTGTTACGACAGCGAGAGCAAGAGATAAGCGACCTCACCCAGGTAACCGTCGTCATGGGGGCACTGCCTTGTTTGTCCACACTCATTATAGTTAATAGGTGACTTATAAAGTCAGACTCAATTGTAGATGTGGGAACCAGAAGGATTCCATATCTACATAATAATACTTAAGATTAGTATTAATCCCCCCCCCCCCCAATCTTTCACAATCTTAGTTGCTCAAGCAATTGGCAAAAACATGTTAAAATTTCTTGTTCAAATCACAAACGTTTTAAATTACAACTTACAATTGATTAAAAACAGCCGACTCTTACATTTAAATCTCTTTAGGTCATAAAGAACCATATGTTGAAACACAAGTAGAGTTTATGATGTCAAGGTGATGCTATTTCAAGCTGAACTTGATTAAAAAATAATGACTTCCAGTTCAGGAAGTTAGAAAGTGTTCAAACGGGTTCAGTGAGTGATTCAGGTAAAAAGCTTGGCACCTCGTTTCTTTAAATGTGTGATAAGCTAGATAGTTTTTGACCCTGTCTGTTTAATATTGCACCTAACTATAAACTCCAGTGTGTGAAATGACTGAAAATAGATGACCAATTAGTTAGATAAGATGTCCAGATCATATGACACACAAAGCCATTTGATTCGCTATTTTTGAGTTGTCAAGAAATCTCTGGATCATATTTGACCTCAAGATTATTATGATTTTATAAACTAAATGAAGCCGATTTTAATACTTTTTAAACTCTTTTATTTACTTTGGAAGAAACTGTTGATTTACCCTTCTAAACATCAGTATGTGTTGTTTTGTCTCTGTCTCTTTTTAGGCTCGTGATAAGTTGTCAGATGAACGCCGCAGCCTAGCAGAGGTGATCAGGCAAGAGTTTGCCGAGCGGCTTGTAGAAACGGAGGAAGAGAACAGGAGGATGAAGATGGAGGTCTCTGAAGCCAAAGCGCGACTCCGTTTAGAGGTGGAGCGAGTGAGCAGAGAGAAGGAAGAGGAGCTTGCAGAAGTGCATCAGAGGTCAGAGCAGAAGAGCATTTTCCTTTCAGCTCCTTGTTTAGTTGGCATGATTAGATTTAAACCTGCAGATGAGGTGTTTTATTATGTTAAGTTCCTGATCTCATTCATAATTAAAATGGTTTTCCCTTTGTTTAATAGAGTGAAGTCCGCTATTTTGAAGAAGGAAGACACAGTTAATAACTTGCGGAAACAGCATGAGGTATATCGCAACACATTTGATTCGGTGTGTCTGCCTGTTTGTTGTCCATACATTTTGATTTACAACTAGCTTGTCTTTTCCTTGTCTTGTCTTTCAGGCTGCAGTGAAGAGAGCAGATCATCTCGAGTCTTTGTTGGAACAGCAGAGAAAGCAGTTGTTAGGGAAATGATTGACGCCTTCCACCTATACCATCATCCTGTACAAAGAAACTTTATCTTTATTTATTTTTAATTTTTATCTTTTTTTTTTTTCTTTGAAAACTGAACTGATGGATTCTGGGTAGATGGTTTGATTCCACCAGACTTCTCATTTAGAAAGGCGGCCACCATGGCATGGCATTCCCATGGGAACAAGGCAAGGAACAAGAGAGGAATTTAATCTTCTCCTAGATTTCTGGAGAGGCTTTTGTGGGTCTTTCTTGCACGGACATGACCACTTACAGATTCCTTACAGCCACTGATTTCACACAGTCAGACAAATGAAATTTTATACACCATGCAATTTTTTTATAGAACTTTAATTTATGCTTGTATTATAGTCATTTTAAAATAATATAGCCAAATGGGCATCTGATGAGAATCAATCAAGATTAATGGGAATTGCAAAACCCTCAAACGTTAAACAATAATGACAAGTTCATTTTGTGGCTAAATGTGATTGCTGGTCATGGAAATGGTCCTAAATGTTAAGCAAAATACTATTTCTAACATTTATTATTTTCATTTGAGGGTCTGTATGCATTTGTGAGATTCACCCAAGAAGTGGAAAAGCCCCTTTTAATAGGCACAAAGGCATTCACAGTAAACCGTTCCAGATGTTTATGTAACTTCATACCCTCTTCCCGTCTCTCCACCGCTGGAATAAGGGCAATGGGTGGAGATTTTAGTGGGCAGGAGAAGTGGGAAGGACAAAGACTTTGATATTGAGCAGAGAAGTTAACTCTTCACATTAAAGAGAAGACCTCTAAACCCCCCACTGACGCAAACATCTCCACTCCCCTGCCTTTTGTGAACTGCATACAGATGCCTTTTGTCCCGATCCCCCTCAGGGCCATCTCTAAATTACAGGAGATGTCCCAGAAGCCCCCAGGACACCCAAACATGCTCACACAGAGCCCTCAGTTCAGATGGCAGTGCATGATGGCAGCGCAGCGAGGCGATTGAGATTTTAGAAGATGTGTTGACCGCAAAAGCAGTAAGTGGAAAAGATAAGTATGGAATGTCTCTTTAGATTGATAGGGACAGTAGATTGAGAAGCTCTCACTGAATGTATGGGCAGCAGTTTTGCACGTTCTGAGGTGAGAGACCTGGATGAGGTTGAGTTGAGATGGATATAGAAAGTTGGGTAGAAAAAATATCAGATGGATATAACTGTTTATAATGAGGAACAGCAGAGCTGGGTTTGACAGAACGTCATGGGACAAGATGACTGTGATTTACTAAGTAGGATGTTTCTGGGTTCCCACAGGCGTGGAAAACCAGGGGATGTTAAGGAATTTTAAAATTGAGTTTTCCAGGCCTAGAAGAGTTAGAAAATAATCTAATCTTTACAGTCATGGAAAAACGAGAAATAGTAAATAGATACTTTTCTAGTTTAGCGTAAAAGTGGCTTGCAAGCAGTGTTTTTGTTAACTCAAACTTTTTTGTTAATTGAAGCAATGCTGAAATCGATTTAAATGGATAAAAAAGGAAAAATAGAAATAAAACTGAAATGTTTGTACTAAAATGACTAAAACTAAACTGAAATAAAAAGTAAAATTAAAGCAAATTCAAAATATTGGAAAACAAAAATGAATAAAACCAAATACTAATACAAGCCAAAAGCATGTAACGAAATTACTAAAGCTGAAAATATAAAAGTAAAGACTAATTTAAAATATTAAATACAATAATTATATATAATTATTAATAAAAAAGCAAGCCATAGGAATCTCTGTTTTATTTGAAATATTTTTAATGTATCATTCAAAACAGTTGAATTATTTGTTAGCTCGAATTTTAAAATTGCGAGGTGGAAACCCAGAACATCCTCGTTGGTCGTAGAGCAACTTATTCAAGCCCTGATTTGCTAACATTATCAGCCCGATTTGCCCCCCCCCCACACACACTAACATTTATAGTTGTATTATCACTGTTGTTCTTTGTTTTATATTGATTCTGGAATGCTTTATTACTGTGAACCGGCAAGACTGGTATTCATTCTGTGGTTTCAAGCACAACTACATGGATATCTTCCAATTCCCTTCGTTCTCTCTCTGCAATGTATACCAAGCGGTCGACCCAAGAGAGGAGCAGAGACGAATGCAATTCAGCGGGATGGGGGGAGGTGCTTCGAAACTCCCACAAGTCTCCATTGTTTGTCTCTATATGGTCCCCCTACCTTTTTACTCCTTCCCTTTTGGTTACTGTGCCTTTTGCTTGAGGAACCTTTTTTAGGGTGAATGAAAATGGCCAGAAAAGCATTGAATGTTAGGTCTGTTATAGGGACGTTTATTCCAATTGGACAACTTTAGCTTTTGAGAACTTCCATTCAACTTCCTTCTCTTTTTATTCAAAACGCTTCCCTTTTCAGAAAAGTTGGTTTATGGCAAATTAAATTAGTTATCGAAAGTTGAACAAAATGTGTGAGCCATAAAGTTCTTGTCTAATGTTAGACCGCTTTCTTGTACCATTGTTTTGATGGGTTTTGTATATGAGATTCTTGCTGACGTGTGAGCCGTTTAGTCAACGGAACCACATCGAAAAGGTCAGAGTGAAAGTGCCTCATTCCTGTTCTCTGAGTGGATCAGGTGTCTCGTTTGAGGGAACGCCAAACTGTCCTCACTGCAGAACGATTGCAGAATACAGGAGGCTTTGTCGTGGCTCAGGCGTCAATACCGAGGTATCGTTTCATGAGTCAGTTGGATGCAGTTTATTAGGACCCTAGTGTGAGGTTCAAAACGTTAAAACATTCTGAGAATGTTTCAGAGGTCAGAAGCAGATTGGCAGCAGATGCAGGTCCTTGGCTGTCTTTCCGCCTTTGAATGGCAGCGTGGTTGGCATGGCCAGTGTGTGTCAGTCCCACTCGTGCCAATGAACCATTCTTTTGTGAGTTTAATAGCCAAGCGCCGGTCGCCATTTTCCTGGCCTTTTGTAACTGTGGTCTGAAAAATAAAACGCTACTATTTTATTTTCTAAAAACCTATTTCTCCTTTGAACTACTCGTCCCTTTTGTGTTTTTAAAATGTTGTTTTTTTGCATGTCTGAGTTTTTAAGTACATTAAATGTGACTTTTAACGTGTAGCTCTTAACACTACACTCATCCTGTACAGTTTTTTTCGAACAGTGAAGAAAAGAATCTTGTCAGTACGAAAATAAATCTTGAAAATGAGTTTGTTGACTTCTCTTTTTCCTCCCTCATGCAATAAGCACCAATTACATAATCGTTCCCATTCTCCACGGTCCACTCCCTGAGTGTCCCAAGCTTTGCTTTCGGGTCTGGTGCTTTTTGTTTGGTTTTTAGTCCCTGCAGAAATTGTTCTTCTTTCAACCAGCTCTTTTCTTCACGTTTAAAGATCGTTAAAAATTGTTCCCGAATGATTAATGGAACTTCTTAACTTAATCGTAACTTAGTGATGCATTGCAATCTCAGCTGGAAGCTTTTAACCTAAGTAACCTCATTTAATTGCACAAAAAAGGATATTTGAGGAAAGATTAGTCATTATAAAATTATGAATATTTTTCTATAATATTGACCTCAGAATCATCTGATCATAGTACACAAAGACCAACCCCTACCATGTATAGCGTATTAAGAAATATAATAATAATTAATGTGTGTGCATGTCTTTATTTCCCTGCTTGCGTGTGAGTGTATAAATGTGTGTTCAAGGCCCAGTCCTTGTTTTACACAATCTTACACAAGAATAATCAAAAGTGGAGTCTAAGAAAGAAGAAAATTTGAACACTTAAACACTATCGTTCAGAAAGTCTTTAAAGTCCAAAAATGACAAAATCTAAAAATGACAAAAAAACTTTAAAAAATTTAATTTTGTTTTAATGTAATTTAATCGTGCTGGCAAAACTCATGTTTCATTCTAATATGCTTATTCGTTGCTCAAGAAAAGCTTATCAATCTTCCTTTGAATCCTTCGAACCCCCCTTGCGACCGTTTTGCCCTGCTGACCAGGAAGATAAGGGGCCGCTGTGTGAGAAAGTGTGATAACTGCCTTGCACGTAAATGAGGCAACTGTACAATGCAATAAAGCAGGCTCTTTAACCCTGGAGTGCCTTTAACATGTCACTGCGTGTCGTTTTTCTACAAGTAGGTGCATCCTTGTTTTGCACATTCCAGGGTCTGTCTTTGCACCTCAGCTGACTTGTCACACTTTGCTTTGTTTTTCAGTTCTGTTGTCTGTTATCACCAAGCTCTGAGTTGTACATAAGCATCTCTCTCTTCCTCTTGTGTTTTATGTCTTGCTTTTGGGGGAGGGGGTTGGGGAGTTGACCAATTGCTAGCAGCTGTTCCTCATTTCACAATAGGGCCGCCTCTTCAGCCCTCTGTGTGTGTGAGTGACTGAGAGTTGTGTTGTTAACTAGGCACATTGCAGCTCGACTTCCCCTCTCATCGCTTGACAGGAGTTCCCCTTCAGGTACTTCTTTTACAGTTCTTCTTTCTAATCTCTCTTCACATATTCTGCCAGTTCTCTTTGAGTTTAAGGGCTGCTCCGAGTCAGCGGTCTTTAAATGTTACATATGGTAACAGTTTGTCTGATGAAATGGGAAAATGGCTCTTTATTGGTTTTGCCAACTTTTTCTATTTATTTTTATTGACTATAGTTTTTTTTTGTTCTTGATTTAATGCTACATTTAATGTTTTGAAAGATACATGTATGCAGTTTCCTACATGAGATGGACTTTGGTTTATAACTGTTGTCGTAGGACTCTGGAGCATTTCTACTTCTACTGATTCACAAAAGTAGCATTCTTGTCATTCCACATATGGCACCAAAAGGATCGCAAGAATAGGATAAAAAAAACGCATAATGCAAGCCTTTGTGCCTCTGAATTCAGCTTTATACTCCAGTTTTATAGAGACAATCGAAGAATTACTTAGAACATTCCTTTCTTTATTCGGGTTTCACTCAGCGAAGAGGTTGGTGAACCCTCAAGGTATGTGAATGACTAGTTCAAGAATATTGAATGGCAAAAAAAGTGTATTTAAAGTGTTGCTTGAACAACTTTCAAATAGTTGTTAAAGTATTTTTATTTGTGTTAATGTGATGCTGTTTAGTGAAGGACAAAGACTGACTGAGAACTGGGTGGAAAACGGTTCCCAGATGTTTTAAATATTTAAATAGTTTTATGTCCTAAAATCTAGGCCTACTTGTTGCATATCTGGTCTGCATGCAAAAGGGTTTATGAAGTAAACGTGTTTCCAGACACATCGGCAGGAGATGTGATCATGGGGAAATATTTCCTCAGGGAGTAATAATGGTTTCCTAGAAAAGGCTTTACTCTTGGGAGAGTTACTAACAAGCAATTTTGCTACAATATATCTCTCTCTTCTGTATACAACTCCGAATACAGCCATTTTCTCTCTGTATGATGATTTCACGCTCTGTCTTTCACCCGTTCCCTCGCTTTTCTTCCTTTGTCAAATCCAGCAGTCTTTTTGACACCATCAATTAGCATCTGAAACGCTCTTTGAGCAAAGGTGCACTTTGAAACCAGGATCACATCTTCCTGGTTTACCGGGCCCTTTAATTAAAACAGGATCAGTGTGTAGAAACCGCCATGTGGGGTTTCACTCTCTTGAATTTTTTTCTCTCTTCCTCTCACAGATGTCCTCGGTGGTGCAGGGGACTCCCACGTGTGATAGCCGGAGCTCAAAATGAACTAATTAACGAGCAGCGACCCTGCCAACCCTTTCCGTCGAGGAGAGCTGTAAACCTCCATTTCATCAAAGCACCACTCCTTCCTCAGGAGAACGCTCATGTGCTTACAAGGTGACCATACGTTCTGGGGAACTCTCAGGAACTTGTGCACAAGGAAAGTAACACGATGACAGGCCAGCTGCCCCGGAGGCTTCTGCTGTGGTTCCTTGGGTTGCTGGGAGTCGCGATACTGTCGTTAATCGTGGTGTGCGTGGCTATGCAGATTCAGGTGCCATGGCAAGTGATGACCCTCCCAAGCTTCGCTATGAAACATTACAGGTAAAGACAGAACTCTTAAAATACCATGTGGATTTCTTTGCACTATATAAATATATATACATTAATGCCTTGAGATATGAGTGTCCCGATATACGAGTATTCTGAGATACGAGCCAGCCTTCGAGCAATTTTTTGCTTTGAGATACGATTAAATATTTGAGATACGAGCATCTTACAGACGTCAACGTACGTGTTCAGCACTCAAGCTCAAACCGCCTCATTTATGGGGTAATTTCATATGATCTCCATTAGAGGGCCACTTATTTTACAGCAGGAGGTTACCAGGGACGACGAGTGATTCACAAATATTAAGCTGGGAGCAGCACGAGTTATATGTGTTCAACAATAATAAATATGAAGTTCTGAGCCTATCCAGTACACAACACGGGAAGTACACTTCCGTATTGTGTTTGCATTATCTACTTTATCCTTCCCTCCTCCTCATCCATACTTGCTGCCATTAGCTGTTACTGTATAGTCTGTTTCGAAGGTAAGAACTCATAATTAAAACCACATTTTATTTTATATCACAGGAATTCTTATATACTGTAACTTTCTCTGTGTGTGTGTCTCTATAGCAATATAAACATGTTTTTTCCATGGTTATTAGCACTAATAAGGGAGTTTTTAGAGGGCCGTAACGGATAATTTTTTTCCCTGTTATATCTTATGGGGGGAATGATTTGAGATAAGAGCAATTCGAGTTACAAGCTCAGTCCTGCAACAGATTATGCTCATATCTCAAAATATTACTATATGTATACACATGTATTACTATATTACACATGGGTTACTATATAGGGTATATACTATAGGGTTACTAATATATATATATATATATTAGTAACTCTATAGTATATACCCTATATAGTAACCCATGTGTAATATATTAATACATGTGTAAGCGTAAATATAAATAAAACCTTTAGTTCCAATCCTTGATTCTGATTGGTCAATAGCTGATTTATTCACGACCGCTTCACCCAATGGTTCTGTATCACCACACAACACCCTTAGCAACCACTCTTATCAGCGTAAAAGCGTTTCATTGAGGCTTTACTGTATTATGTAGAGTATTTTGTGAGAGTGAGATCGAGTAAGCAAGTTTATTACCTACATTTAGATGGAAGCATTTTCCTTGAGGTCAGTCCTACGTTCTTGTCCTTTTAACAGTTAAGGGTTTCCCGTGGCTGACACTGACAGCGCTAGTCAAAGCATTTGACAACTGAATCTTGTTTCGTGTTCACAGCACGTTTCAGACCTTTCAATATAAAAGTCTTCACTACTGACTCACTCATAAAGAACGTCTTTGCTATTCACAGTCAAGGACTATTTTAGGCTTTTAGTTCAAGGCTTTTAGTTATTTTACTTCAGGAAAGTTGTATTGACGCATATTTTGTCCCTTTTAACATTTGTATTTTATAGTAACCGTTTTATAAAAGCAATAAGGTATTGGAGGCTAGTGCTGTATCGTGAACAAGTCACGGCTGAAGGGCGTGAGTTTCTTTTTGAGAAACATTTGTAGTCAAATGTAGTACATTTGTAGTTTTTCAAAAAATTTCAAAATTGGTACTAATACATACTAATGTTTTTTTGAGGATATTATAATGATTCTTGAAGGATCATGTGACTGAAAACTCGATATGTCTCAATATGCACATAATTACGTTTTTTTCCCCCTCCCTAAGGCTACTTACATGCCCAAACTGAACTAAGGCCTACTCTTGGCTTAATCTAAGCCCTGTTTGTGAAACCAGGACTTAAACCTTTTCTCTCTTTTAAATAAGTCAGAATTAAATATTGACTTACTAACGCATTTTGATGCATATCAATAATATATATGGGAAAGTTGAGCACTCTCTAACTAATGTCAAATGCGTCATTCTTTAAATGAACCCATTTTTAATTCAGCTAACTCTTAGGTGTTTTTCCATTTGTCATTTAGTTAGTAGGTCTAATGTCACAGTTGTCTCTAGAGAGCCGTGAGCGCAGCGCACAGTTCTTCTGCTAATCATTTCAGCATGTTCGCCATTGCTATGGAGACGGCGTCTGAAGCTAAGAGAGTGATTTCATGTACTCAGATCGCCTTTATTTAGAGCTTTATACAATACAGATTGTTTACGAGAAAAGTATGCATTCTGGCTGAAGTCTAGCTATGTGAGATTTACCTCTCCTTTAAATCTGTCTGATGTAAAATTGTTCTGGTTTGGCTTCAGAAGTGCACAATCACCGCTCTGAAAGTAGGGTCTGTTATGTGAAATGCAGCCCAGATGCTTTTTAAAGGGCAAAGCTCTAATTTTAACATGGACATGTTTGGAAAAAAAGAAAAACCTGAATGTCATGAAATGGCATGGTTAAACTAGGATTAAAACTTGTGATTCTGTAGAAGTTGTTTGGGGCCTTTTAAAAACACCCTTTGAAAACCTGTTGTGCCAGACGCATGTTATAATAATAATTCACGTGTGAGGAGGATAATGGAGAAATAATGAGCTCTTGTTAAGTCTTTCAAGTGACAGTGTTTTTAATTGATTTATCATTGTTATTTTTTGTGATGCTTGTTTCCACCACAAAATCTCAATCTCAGAATTGCGAAATATAAACATATAAATTGTTCTAATGGGAAAAAAGACTTTTTAAAGTCTAAAAAAGACTTCAGATACAATTTTGAATTTTTAACTCTATGTATACCCACAATTACAAGGGGAGAACTTAAATTGTGAGTTTTTTCGGAAACGAGTTTCCATAGTACCGTTTGTAATTACTTTGTTTTGTAGAAAAATTTGAAGTATGATGATTATAATGCCAGCACATTTACACAATTATGCTGTCATGGCTCTGTCACATCAGATTATGAGTTTTTTAGTGTTTTGACTGACAGTGTTTTGACTGCCTCCTTTGTCGTGTCTATGTGAGAGCTCGGGGCTTCGGTCGCGCGCTCTCGTGCAGTTGGTGTGTTCGCTACTGTACGCCGTCTCGTCAGTTCATGCGAACACGTGGCGACGTGTGTCTGCATTCGCTACGTGTTCGTATCTCGTTAGCCCGTTCCCCGCCCCGTCGTTTCCTTGCTTTATACGGCTTGTTACCCTTCCTCATGTGCCAATTTAATTAAGTCGTTATCATTCTTGTCAGTTCCCTGGTTGTCCGGTCCTCCCGGTTTGTTCTGTGCATTCTGTTTTGTTATGTTTTCCCCCTCGAGGGCAGTTTCTTTTGTGAATATATGTTGTTATTTACAAATCCTCCTCACCTACATTCTTGAGTTAATAGCATCGTGACTTACATACAGTGACACAATAATGGAAAAAAAGATTAGCTTTTGTATTCAGGCACCTTTTTTTTTTGTCTTGAACAATGATGCTTGCCACATGAAATCGTTGGCAAACACTGTTTTCATCGAGATGCGTTTGCTGATGTATCAGATATCAAGTCAGGTGATAAAAGCTCTATTTTTTCTATGGAATATTGGTTGTCAAGTCCTCCTCCTATTCAATCCCCAAAGGACACTAGGACAACTCAAATTTTGACTAATCACTTTTTATTTTCTTGACTTCATCAGGTGAATTAGTTTTCTTAGTCTTTCTTAGCCTTCATTAGCCTTAATTAGCCTTCATTAGCCTTAATTAGGTTGTAAACCTTTAAAAGATAGAAACAAAAGTTACCATTTTAACAAGCAATGTAAAATGTTTCAGTACATTTAACATTTACATTTTTCAAACTCAAAATGAAATGAACAGAAACTCATTTAAACAGAAAAACAAATGAAGTCAATGCTGCAATGTGTTTCTAAACTAAACAGTAGTTAAACATACTTTACACAGCATTTCAAACAAGGAAATTAAATAAACATTGCACAGACCATTGGCGTCTTTGGGCTTGAATCTTCGAGTGGACTTCGTGTCTTCTCTCTCTGAAGTTTTTTTTTTGAGTGAATGAGAACCTCTGTTTTATCAGGTGCTCTCAATCAATGGAAATTACTAATCAGGTGGTGTACTGCTGATTTGCTGCTGGTGCATTCTGGGAAATGTAGTTTTTTACCCAATTTCTGAGATTTAGCTCAACATTGGTTTCACATTTCACATTTACATTTCACATTTATGTATTTGGCAGACGCTTTTATCCAAAGCGACTTACATTGCATTCAAGAAACACATTGAATCAGTTCTTGCTTTCCCTGGGATTGAACCCTTGACCTTGGCGTTGTAAACACCAATGCTCTACTGATTGAGCTCCAGGAAAGCTTAGATGTAGTTGCCAGTTCTTATCTTCTTCATTCTAATTATTAGAACGTGAAAAACCTTGCTTATTTTATTTATTTCTGACCCGCAGGTTATATTCTGTCAGGAATGACAGCATTTCTTTAAAATATCATCGGTCTTCTGAGAATGAAGTGGACACTGCTGAAGAAGCGGAGAGTCATTCATCCCAGCAATCCGTTTTTGAGGATTCATCACTATTAGAAAGGAACTCAAAGTCTAATCAAGCAAATTTAAATGTAAACTCTTTAAAACCAATGGCAAAAATTGAGATTAAACCCACTGAACCAGATTTTTTCGGTGACCGGTATGCCACGGATGACGTTCCTTCACAAACAGTGAGTGTTTTTTTGTGGTTTTTGGCCTAGTGTTGTGAACTATCGTTTCTGTGTTAATATTGTGAGGGAGTGCAATTTCCAAAATCACCTCTTTAAATTCAAGTTTTATCCAAGTGTTTGTGCAAATGCAGTCGTCTTTCAAATTTAATGGTGATTCAAATTCAGCGAAGAGCCAGCGGAAGACTAAATTACTAAGTTCAATTACTCTAACTCAAATAACTAAACATTAAAGTTCCACTTTGACCGGTGAAAACCATCTGTACTATATGTCAACTCGTATGAAAACTTTTTAATATAAATGCTGTTCTTTTGATCGAAGTATCCTGGAAAATGCACCAAAAAAATGAAGCCTTGGTGAACATAAAGATTTCTTACAAGAATTGTGTAAAAATACATTATTACACCCATAGAACTAACCTTTTTTGATTGCCAATGTTACCAGAATTAACCTTTCTTTCTTTCTTTCTTTCTTTCTTTCTTTCTTTCTTTCTTTCAGAACTGTCCTGACAGCATTAGGAAGCGTGTGCCTCTGACTCAGTTTTCTGAGATGTTTCTAGATACAATTCCAGTGCTTCAATGGGCAAAGCATTTCACCCCAGAGCAGTACAAACGCCTGAGTCAATACCGTGGAGCACATGGCTGGGGAAGCGTTGACATTGAAGGTGTGTTTTCCTTCGGAATCTGCTGTTCTTCCGTAAAATTCACATGTAGTTGCTCAAAGGGATTGTCAAGGTGTCAGAGTGTTACAGCCATTATCCCACCATTACTTTAGTGCTTTTTACTGTATTGATGGTGTTTTAAAACATTTGTTATATTTAATTGAATTGCTCATTACAGTGGAATTATTTAGCGTTTTTGATTTGCATATTTGCAGCAAACATGAAAAAAAGGTTGGGAAATGCTACTGCTCATAAAGTTACAACAAATAACTTGTAACATGACGTTATGGGGCAAATAGAAATTAAATTATATTAAATGCATATATTATTATTATTATTATCGTATTATTATAAAAATCCAGTGTCAAGTTAGTTAGTTTTGTGCTAAATTATGTAAAATGTTTTAAACTACATTTGTTTTTTTCAATGAATATTATTAAATATAATTCCATTTTCATTTTTATTAAATGTAATGATTTAATAAATTATTTGTAGTTTTTTTTAATCCTTAATTTAAAATTAAAGTCAATTTTAAGGAGTCATTGATTTAATTTAATTTGACTAATTCCACATATATTTAATGTATAATTGTTTTGTGGAGCTACTTGTAATTATTTAGTGTGTGTGTGTGTGTGTGTGTGTGTGTGTGTGTGTGTGTGTGTGTGTGTGTGTGTGTGTGTGTGTGTGTGTGTGTGTGTGTGTGTGTGTGTTTCACAGTGTTGAAGAGCTCACTCGGAATTTTAAATACAACTGCAAATCGGTTGATGTTTGATGACTGGGAGAAGAGAAAGAACGGATCCCAGTGCATCCGTTGTGCTGTGGTGGGAAATGGCGGAATATTGAATGATTCAAGAAAGGGCAAGGAGATCGATGAACATGACTATGTTTTCAGGTGAGGAGGTTGATCATTGATCAGACATACTGATGCTTATTATATTGGTGCTCAACAAAGTGATGCAAATCTCAGAAAGAAAGCAATTGCATGTCTGATAGTCTATTACTTATTTGTATTTTTTATTATTTTGTTGTATTGGCGTAGTTTTCCTTCAAAGTGACCCTTTACGCTCACAAAAGTTTATATTGTGCTATTTTGTATTGGAGGTCTTACATGCATGCAAGGTCAGAACACACATTTTCGTATAATATTGCGAAATCACATCTTTTCTCACAGTGTATGAAACAGTTTGAACAAGGATTCGGTTTCTCTAAAACCCTCTTTTCAGAAAGTCTTCTCTGCTGTGATTGGTCTGATTGGTTTTGCAGCTCATGCCGGAACAGAAACGGCCATTACTGTATCTGAATTTCAGCTCCAGAGTCTTCCTCAGCACTTGATACACAGTGATATGAATAGTTTCACCGTATCAATTTGAGCGTGAGTCCTCATCCTTTGGTAGTGCCTGCAAAAGGGAATTTGATTTCACAGCACAGAAAAACCGCATGTTCTTAACAATAGCGATATAACACTGAAGAAATCTTCACACACAGGAATATAAACTTAAGACAACACTGGTGTTACTGGTAACAGCGGGTGAGGGGGAGAGTTTATGACAGTGGGGGCCAAGTAATGTAATCAGTGTACGGTGGATCACCAGCAACACAGACTACCACAACAAGCCTAGTCGACAACATCAACATCACTTAAACTCTTCCTGGCCTCAGCAACGACAACAGTGTTTGAGGGCAAAGTAGACATTGTTCGTGGACAGGCATGCATTATGCAAGTTGTTTTCAAACCTATGTAAGTTTGTGCAGGAAGTAAGACAGGAATTATTCTCTTTCGGTCTCCCATCTTTAGGGTGAATGGTGCGGCTCTTGAGGGATTTGAGAAAGATGTGGGATCCCGGACATCTTTCTACACGTTCTCAACCAACACCATGAGAAACTCCATGCGTAGCTATGCTCGAGTCGGCTACAGGGGTCCACCCTTATCAAAGGTAACCAATGCAAAGATTGGCTCCACTTTTAAATGAATCATTTGATGCAATGCAGTTGTGTAAGTTTTTACACCGTACTTGTATATAAAAAAACATTCATCTGTAAGTACATCTATAATTACACAGTTGACCCTTGCCTTAACCCAGTGGTTCTCAAATAGGGGGGCGCGCATGACCCTGGGGAACATGTTTATTTTTTAATTTTTTTTGCCAGGGAGTAGATTTTCTTGCACTGAACAATAGCAGCAGATATGAAGTTCAGATAACAAACTCTTCACCCTTTGACCGGTGTTTATGTGTCACGTGATCAACCGCTAAATTCACACGTGTTTTCACGCGATATCTGGCACTGATCCAGAAAAAGACGCGCTGAACTGCGGCACAAACAAACAGAGCGGCGCCCGTCGCGCATCATAGATCAATGAACTCAGTATAAAAATTAAGCGACAAAACACATTCACTTCCACATATCTGTGAATATCAATATCAGGTAGTTGATAACGGAGCAAAACATTTTGAACAAAAAATAAATGAATGTACTAAATGATAGCTATAATCCAATAGATACATCTATTTTTGTTACTGCGGTATGTCACGTGACAAGCATGACGCGTCGCCATGGAAACAATAAAGCGAAAGTTCCAAACCTCTGGGGGGAGGGGAGGGGGGGGGTGGCGCGAAATATTTACTTCTTCCTAGGGAGGGCGTGACAGAAAATAATTGAGAAGCACTGCCTTTTTTGATGTAAGAGCATAGTAGCTTTCCTGTAGCTTAAACAGTAGAGCGTGGTGCTTGCAACACCAAGTTCATGGGTTCAATTCCCAGGGAAAGCAAGAACTGATTAGAATGTCAATGTGTTCGTTGAAGGATAGAAGCGTCTGCCAAATGCATACATTTGAAACGTGAATGTAAGAGTTAAATGCACCTCATGTAAAGTGTGACCCGACACAGTCACGCCATTTCTTGTCAAAATTATTATAATGTGAAATAGTCATTTGACTACAATCTGTTCTGTGACAGAGCGGGTTTGGTTTGACTTTGCTCCGATTAAAAGGGAATGGAGTGTGCAAGTTGATATTTACTGTAATTATGCAATCCAAGAGCCATTTTTATCACTTTTAGCAACCCAAATGCATTTGGCATACTGTAAATGTTTTATCCAAGCATGTGCTTTTAGCACAGTGCGTGCAAGGAATGAATCCCACGACCTTAGCTTTGCTTGAGGCATACTTTACAAATCGAGTTACACCCTCAGTTTCAGTTGAGACGTTGTTGTTTGCTAACATTCTCTTTATCTCGTTTCCCATCTGTTCAGGAGACCAGGTATATTTTCCTGCCAGACCATGATCGAGATTACATCCTTATGCAAGCGGCTTCCACACACACAGCCATTGATAAAGGCCCCGAACGCAGTTTAAAGTAAATATCATAAAAATATTCATGTGTAAACTGACATTTTCAAAGTTCCTTAAACATGTCCTTGTGTGTGACTACAGATGTAGTCCAACTGTCATTATTGTTGATAAATAGTCAAAATAAACCATTTTAGTTGTTTATATAACTAAATTAAGTTTATTACTACGAAAGACTCTAATTGTAATGTGTATGTCTCTCAGTCCTCCTACATACTTTGGTAAAGATGTGACGGTAGAAAAATTCAAAATCTACCACCCAGACTTCATCCGTTACCTAAGAAACAGGTAAGCTTTGCAAACAAAGACTTGGGGATAATGCACACTCAGCCAGTCATTACTGTAAAATGAAAGAAGCACATGAATATTTGATCTGAGTTTAAATTAAATAAGAAGAAAGATCCTGCAGAGTGAAACGAGATGCATGAATCTGATACCGCTAAAGCAGAAATCCGTTGCAGGCAACAACGGTCAATTATACAGTTCAGTGGTCGTTATACACAAATGTTTCACCACAGAATGCTGATCAACTGTATGCGGCATATTATAAATGTTGCATCTTTTTGTTTTAGTTTTCATTTATATGTAGATATCTAAGCTTATAACTTATAACTGAAGGTTCCTTCATTCAAGACTTCTGAGAACAGGTGCAAGAAGAATTTACCGTCCATCCACAGGAGCAGTAATGCTCCTGGCTGCTATTCATACATGTGACCAGGTTGGTTTAATCTTTTTATTGATCTTATAATGACATCAAACATGTGTCTTATGAATGTCCCTGGCTGTAAAATGATCAGAAACACCCATTTTCTTTTTTTGTACAGATGGTAAAACTTTATACCTCAAATTGCATGTTGACACCAACAGTAGCAAAGAGTTTGTGCACTGTTTTATTGGCACTTATTTCACAGATGGTAGATAAATAGTCTAAATTGACAGTTAACCTCTGTGACCACATATTAAAAACTCACCTGATAGGCTGTATTGTTGTTATAAAACCAACCCTGACTTATTGGAAATGCGTGCCTCACTGCAGTTTCCATATAAAAGCAAAACACAGTTATTATTCCTTCTCACAGAAATTATGATTGTGGCGACAAATCGATTAACAAAGCTTTAATTCAAGGAGATCCTCGCACAACATCATACATGATCTTAAATAAATGTTTTACCATAGTGCATGGTTTCTAAAACAAATGCATTTAGATGTTTGAATCACAACCGTATGGCTTTTCTAGCATGGTTCATTTGCAATGCATTTGCGATGTGGAGTCCTGTGAAAAGGGTCATAACATCCGATAAAAAAGCAGACTTGTAGAAACAAGCTAAAATGGCATGGCTGCCTCAGAAAATGGGTTTTTACCCCACGTTTGCTTCATTTAACATTGTCAGTAAGGTTTAGTGTACGTTTTAGTGATCCCTCAATTATCACGGTTAATGGGGACCGGAACCCCCGCAATAGGTGAAAATCCGCAAAGTAGGATTGCCCCCCCTAGGATGATGATGGTGTTACTGCACTGGCATAATGAGCCTTTAAATCAGTTTGGGAAGCGCCTCATCGTCAAATATCGGCGCTGGATCGTCAACATTTGCTTCTGAGAGAGGCGAAGAGGCTCCCACTCCACTCGTGCTCTCATTGGTCGATCTCGCGTCGGGAACCAATCATGTGTCTTGTCTGAGTGCCGTGGGCGTGTACAAAGCCTCTGAGAGAGTTTCTCTCTTTGCCTGGGAAACCGTTTCTCTCGCATCACGATGAAACAACGCTGCTTTCCGCAATACAGCTGCACATATGGCGGTATTTTTGAATTTTTATTTTCCGATGAATATTTTTGAAAAATCTGCGATGCACTGAGACCGCGAAACTTGAACCGCGAAGTGGCGAAGGATTACTGTATTTTCAAACACGATAAAGCATTAACATTTTAGCCCTGCTCACTGTACATTTAATTTCTACAAAACGTACATCAGCCAATATAATAAAGCGTTGCCAGATTTGCGTTCAACTGCACTTTTAGCTCTACTTACTGGGCATTTCACTTTGTAAGTGTCAAGATGCATGCACAGAGGAATCTATTTATTCCACAACTAGCACATACAGTATTTCCAATCAACCTGGGTTGCATAAAACTTACTTTTTTTTGTCTTAGTGAAAGTTTGTGATAACATAATGTTTGTTTTATCATCAGGTCGACGCTTACGGCTTCATGACCCCCGACTACACCTTGTATTCCGACCACTACTATGACAAACAGAAACGTCCAGTGCGTTTTTATGCCAACCATGACATGCGCATGGAAATGAGATTGTGGCAAGAGCTGCATAATGCTGGGCTGATGAATCTCTTTATGCGTCAGTGAACACAAACGAATGAGCGTAACACTTTATACGGAATTATGTCAGAACCGAAAAACCTGTGAAAGGTGTGTGCAGGACAAAGCTGTTATTCTCTCCTCTGTTCAAGACATTTTTGCTTTTGATAAATTATTGCTCAACAAGGAACTAGAAACATAAACCACGTCGTGAATGCTCTGGATTGTCTTTTCAGTCAATTCATGAGAAACAAGTTGAAGGACTTGTGTGTCATGGGGAGAGGCCTTATAAGAAATGCTTTAGAGAGCAGGAATAACTGAATAACTCTTGTGTCTCTATTTGTTGACACGTATTGAGTTATTTCAGATCAAGGCTTGGACAGGATGAATCGCGATGTTGCTTTGGACCACGTACAAGAGTTTTGTAATACGTGCCTTACGACTTCTTAAATGATGGACTGCCATTGTGTGTGTGTGAGACAAAAAATGAGAGCTTCACAGCATCTCACTAAATCAAAAATAATCAACCGAAGAGAATATTTTAAGTCATTTTACGTTTTAATCATATTCTGTGACTTTATAGATGGTTCATCCAAAATGCACTTATTGTCATGTTGCATCATGTGTAAATCAAGAAGGGTTTTCTGTTTTTAAGAGGAATTTGTTCGCTATTAAGTTTTAAAGCTTAATTCTACTTGGAAGTTTTAAAGTGCAATATCTTTTGTTGAATCAAAATGTGAATTTCTTTTATGATTTTTATATATCCTGTTAAGGTCTGGTTAGTCATTTGATGCCATCTCTTGATTGTTTTTAATTTTTTTTTTATTACTGAATAATTTAACTTTTAATTCTGGACAAATTAACTGGTTTAGAGATTCACCACGGTCCTGTTTAAAGTAAAAAAATGTCTCCACTTTTATAAAAATGGTTAAGGGTTTTTGGTCCCTAGAAATGATCCAATACAGCAAGGTATATTTTTTAAGCTCAGAATAAATGTTTTTAAATTGTTTTGGCTATAAGTGATATGCCTCCATTTGTTTCACAATGCATTGGATATGCCTTTACCTATTGTGTTTGTTGTTGTTGTTGTTGTTTTTTATATAGTCAATTTTATATAAACCATTTTTGTTTTGGTTTAAAAGAACTTTTGTTATTTAAATCAATTTGCCTTCAGATGAAAAAAGAAATTCTAATCTAATGCTCCACGTCCTGGTATTGTTTATATTATATTGGCAGTTCATATTTGGTTTGATCATTTCTCTGAGGACATATCCCTAGACGACCTGCCATCAGTCAATATCTTAAATCAACACTTCATATTGATTCAAATGTTCGTTGTTAAATGTATATAAACTGTCTATTTAACATGTTAATTTAATTCATCAATCAGTTATGGAACAATAAATAGTAATTTAACGCACTAGCCTTGCCCTAGACATACAGTTCTAGGTCTGTCTCTTTATCTATCTTGTTTACACAGGCATAAATTGTTTGCTATCTGGTTATATTTTTTCTATTTTATATATGCCTTATGCTCGATCTCTCCATTTGTCAACATTAGTTTGCTACATTATTTAACATGAACTAACAATGAAAAATGCTCCTGAAACATTCATTAATCTAAGTCAATGTTCATTTAATAATCTACTTAATAAACTAAAACGTTTTCTCTCTTAGTACTTTAATGGACCTGAGTTAATATGAACTAGCCATGAACAGTTGTACTTTTGTTAACTACCAATGATGAATAAATACTAGTTAGTTATAATAACTAGCAAAATGACTCCTGCATGTTATGTGTGATGGTGACAATTAAAACATATGACGTTAAAGCAAACCATTATATTGTAATGATACTATTGAAAGGAGATTATGTATGAACCCAGGGATGGGAACTTTATATAAAGAGTGCAGGACAACTTGGCAAACAGGATACACTCTTTAGAGTAGATCATATATTTTCTTGTCCATATGAGATTCTTGAAAGTTAATTCAGCATTCAGTTACTGTATGACAGCCGTTGAGGTAATTTCAGGAACCCTTGGGTGGATAAACCAAAACTCATGACAGGTAAGTATTCACTGGCTAGTATCAGCATCATCATGTCCTTGGACAGATAAGTATCACTATTTCACATTTCTTCTGAAGCAAAAATGAAAGTCAAACAGAAATGCATGCTCAGGCTAGATATAAACTCTAGCTGATCATAACATGTTTCTCCATGCAGGTAGGAATAAATATAGTAATTCCAATAACTTAAAAGTATATTACCTACTATAAAATATATAATAGCCTATCACTTTTTCAATCTGAACATCACTCATAGAAAACACTTATCTGAGAAAACTTATTCTATAAGTGCACAGAGTATTACATTCAAGGCCAGACAAAGACTAATTGTCACTGGGGTTTTTTAACACACCAAACGTATTTTGGAGAAACTTAGGAGCTAGACACTGAAGACTGAAGGAGGATTATGAATCTGATGCTAAGCCTATTGCTAGCTTTGCTCATTAACGTTGCAATTTGCAGATCCTGCGCTCTTCTGCCATCTAGTGTTGAGTGTTTTCAGGTGCAGACGTTTGCGTTACATATCGAATAAACCTGATCAATTCTCGGTATAGTGTGCCATCTGTGTGATAATTTATTGAAGTATAAGACTTGAGCACGGAGGCACGCAATGTGGTTTGTGTACTCGATCTCATTCTCTGCTAAAATGCCTTGTCTTCAGCGAACAGAGAGCCTGAGGCTGAGAGCATGGACAAGTGAGATGAGGGCTGGTGAAATTACAGCTACAGTATGTGATGAATTTCACACTATTAAATGGCAGAGTGTGGGTGGAGTGTTTCTCTGCTTTCTTTACACTCGCAGTTCACTGTTGTCTTTGCGCCTCTTAGGTTTTAAAGTCAGCGTGAAACGGAAATTGCGATACTCGGATATAAGCAGAGAAATGAGTAAGAGAAATTGTCTGTTTCTCCAGCAAGGAAAATGGCGGATGGTTTTGTCTATCGGGGTTGCCCCGCCCTCGCGCCAGTAAACACGTCATCAGAGAAGAGATAAGAGATTGATCGGTTTGTGACATCAAAGTACCGCGAGAGCGAAGAGAGAGCTGATCGGCTCTGTATGCTTTTAAACAGTTCTCGCGGTACTTTGATGTCATTCACCCGGTCTGCGACAAAATCGAACAAGACAGTAGTTGCAAGAGGGAGGGGAAGGTATTTTAATTAAATATTATAAGAGCATGTGATTATTGGAAAAAAGTATAGTAGCGATAAATAATTTCTAATAAATATTACAATATAGCATAAAAAACAAGAACTGCCTATTTTTATTCATTTTATTCAATAAACTCCAGAAACGTAATACAGTGGAATTCGGTTATGTCGACGGCCTCGGGGGTTGCAAAAAAGCGTCAAGATAACCGTTCAAGATAAGCGAGAAAACCAACAGCCAATATATCTATTTATTAGATGAAGCGATCGGCATGCTATAAAAATGTACACACACTGTATATGTTTGCCAACAACAAAAGACATATGTGCACCAACTAACAGCAGAGATTTACCAGCATACAATAAAAAACATCTTCGATTCTGCATACAAACCTTTAATTATATTCTCCAAAATTGCAAGCACAATTTCGCTCACAGTGTAAACAGTCATAACATATTTGTGAGGTCATCACGCTGTAGCCTACGCTAGTCTTCACTAGTTGCTTTTTTGAAAATTTGTGCTAGAGTGGTCTGAAAACTTGCTAAATATATCGACAAAGGCAGTAAGTTTGCAAAACTGACCGCGATCCACGTGCAACGCAAACTCAGCACATGCGCAGTGAACCATATCGGCAGTGAACAAATTTGTCATTTTTGTATTTTGTAATGCAAATGAAACCGAGACTGTGAAGGATAGACACATCTCTTCAGTGGGTTGGACTGTTAATCAATGTGTTTTTGGATTGTTCTGCTCACGACACACTGCAAAAATATCTTTCTGAGACATTTTTGTAAAAAATATTTATAAAAAAAAAAATATATATATATACATATATGGATATAAGCTGTGGAAAATGATGAGCTTTATGCAGCTTTTAACAGCGGATGCCATTGAAAATACAGGAAGTTTATCCCATACCTGGCATGGCGCTGCTCTGAATAAGGTCTAGAATGATTTACTGCTTATTAGTTTTAAGAAATAATAATAAAAAAGTGTTAACTGCGCAGATCAGAATACAAAATAAACTGAATTTTTATTCAGAAACGAGAGGCGCATTCAAGTTATTGTCTGTTAAAAAAAAATATCCACACCATTTTATCAGTTACAGGAGAAATAATTGTATGCAGCACAACCTTATACATATTTATAATGTAGTGAATTCTCACCTCATTTTATGGAATTTGATCAATGTCTTTTTCACTCAGACTCACCATCACACCCAGAACAACGTGCATCTGCAGTCCAAAGTCATCTGCTATAGTGTCAGATGGAAATCATTTGGAAGATTCTGTAGGTTGGTATCAAAACAGATGCAGAACAACATTTTAGCTCCAGTAACCCTCTCTACATGCTTGTGTAAGCATAAAACCCTCAGTAATAATGACTGAGGCAGAGATGTTATCATGTATAAATGAGTGCTGGCAGGACCGGCGCAGGAGATTTTAATATTTGTAATGACCATTAACTCGCACCATTTGACTAATGAGGGAAATTAAAGCTTGTGTCTATGGCTCTTCAGAGAGGCACTATCCTACTTCCCTAAGGCCATGAACTGGCAATGTAACTCAGCCGAAAAGAAGCAAATGTGTGACCTTAAAAACCTGGTTGTAAACATGATAGAAACAGCATTATTTTTCTAGTTTTGTCACCAATGACCTATGAATTTCTGCAGTTACAGACTGTACTTGTGTAATCAGCCATCATTTATGTCCTTTCTGTATCTTAATTGTACATCACCAGCTCTTCTCTATTTTTGGCTTGAGATTAATAGGATGGCAGCTGTTATTTGTATTGGAAATAGGCCTAAAATAAGCATTGGCTATTTATAGCCAGTTATGAAGAATGAAGAACCTTGTTCTTTGTCATATTCGTGTTGTTATGCAATGAGGAATTACATAATAAATCCGTAAGCTATAGCATGCATATATTAGTCTTCAAATGATTCCTATTGTCTCTTGTACACTTTTTTCTCTTGACTTGATTTTCCCCTCACATTCAGAAGTTGAATTCACTCACTGTCTTAGTAGTATTGACATGGCAGAGCACAAGAGTGACTGTGCAAACACAAATCGAGCTGATTTTGTGTATGTGTTTTCCTCTCTCACGTTTCGCCTCCGGCTCTTGACTTCAGAAATGACAACTATGATAGCTGTTCACACACTCACACACCGTGACGTGCGATAGGTTGTGCTCCGGTGTATAATCGCTTTACTGTGTGTCCAGCTTTTGGTTGGTTAAGGAATAAGCATGTAATTGAGTTAGATGGCTGTTTGCCACAAAGCCAAGTGGATCAGAGCAGAAGAGGGAAGATGACAAATGGGGGAAAGGGCTGAGACTTGGTGGAGGTGGGGGGGGGGGGATTTTCTGGTTTAAATTAAGCATCCTAAGACACGGCAATTTATTATGTAAGCTGTTATGACTCACAATACGAAGATGCATCCTGAAACAAAATGAAATTTCTGCTTTTAGAAATGTATTTGTGCCTTAAAATGAAAAAAAAAACAGCATTTGTCAAAGCTGTCATAATATGCAATATAATCACAAGTTGTGTGGAACCATTAAAACTGATTTTAAAGAGCCCATATTATGCACTTTTACAAAGTCTTTATTTAGATTTTTGGGTCTACTAGAATATGTTTTAATGCTTGAATGTTTAAAAAAAACATTATTTTTCATTATTGTTGCAGCACCTCTCCTCCCAGTCTGTAAGTAATGTTTTGTGTAGGCCTTGTCCACACTAATTCATTTTCCTTTCGCTTTGTTTTTAGCCTTCAATCCACCCTGAGACAGAGAAAGAAAACGCATTAGAAAATGCATTCCCAAGTTGACCACATTTGAAAACACAGTTTTCGCGTTGTGGTGTGAACTGTGAAGACGGAGGTATTTGGCAATTATGACACGTTTAGTCACGTGACTCACATTGAACCAATAGATTTGTATTTTATATCGCTTTTATGCCTGAAATGATCTATTAACTTTCACAATGGCACTAAAGATATGCTACTTTGAACACTCTGCATATCGCGGAGTCCATTCATTCCATTCAAGTCTTCGTTAAAGTATTATAATCCATGTATCATGTCACACAGGTATGAGGTAAATCACAAACTTTAACTTAAAGGAAAAAAGTATTTGGAAGTCACAAAAACACAAAGGTACAAGACTGTGAACTTAACGACTTTAGTGATAGAAAGAACTTCAATGCCATGAAGCATTGCAAACAGCATCATCAAATTAAGAAAGATTTTAAAATATGAAACTACTGATTAAAAATGTTTGTAAGATTAAATATAAAAACAATATATTTTAAGTTTATTGCTGTTACCCTTAGTCTTGTTTGTTGTGTCACCTGTGCACTTCCTGTGTGTAAGGTAATATGTCACTTCCTGTCTGTCGTGTGAATGTTTCACTTCCTGTGTGTCGTGTCATGTGTTGTTTCACTTTCGGGTTCCTTCTGTGTTTCCTCTTGTCATCACTCATCGTTAGTCTACCCAGGTGTTCGTCATTCCCTTGTGTATAAAACCCTCTTGTGTTTCCCTTGTCTTTGTTGGTTGTTGACTTTGTTATGTCGCTGGCTGGTGGATTTTTGCTTGTGTGTGGATGCGGTCTCCTTGTTCCACATCTCCTTGCTTTAGGTTCACAGGTTTTTGCACATGTGTGCCTTTGCAGTTTATATTTGAAGTGTTTTGTTTTCTTTTGTAAATAAAGTCCTTTTGAGTTTGGAACCTGCTTCTTCGTCGTTTCTCTTTATCGCGCAGCAGCTCCCCGTAACAATTTAAAAATATGCGTATACATGCAAATATTTAAGTAGTTTAAGAGTGTAGTGAAATCATCACGATTACGTAATTTGCTTTGCTTTGTGGGAGGGGGCGGAGCTAAGGAGCTTGTTTGCCGCATTTTACTGGTTTCGATTCCCTGATTGGTAGAATTTTCTGTACAGTGTAGTTTTTAACCTCAAACACTACTGTGAAGCCCCTCCTTCCAAAAAGCGCAATATGATCTGATTGGTCGCCTGAACCAGTTTGTTGTGATTGGTCAACCACTTCGAACTCAACCACAAGTTTCAACACAATGCTAAATTAACTCAACCAGGCCTCGTCCTTTATTTGTATATGCTTTGGGCAGGAGTTATTTATATGAGGAATATTGTGTGTTGTGTACGTTCCCGAGGAAAAAACACACAAAAAAAAACCTCAAGACTACAATTGAGGCATTTCAGAGACTTCAGAAACTTCAGAAACAGTGCTTACTGATGTAGAGAATAACTGCCTTTGCACTGGACTTTGTGTTTTGTAAAATTGCAGACCCTTTTCATGCTCAAACACCAACATTACACACTAAAGAAAGTTGAAAATATAAAAATGCATATTAGGTCCTCTTTGAAAAGGACTGCATGTGTGTGTTCGTTGAAGTGCATATAAAGATTGTCCTCTTGCTGAAGTTCTCTCCGTGTGGAATGAAGCTTTAATCTGCTGAAGCTCACAGATCAAACTCAGCTTTTCTCAGATGGTCTTGAGCACACCAGAGATTCTCAGAGATGCTTTCAAACCTCATAAGCAACTCATAATTTATATCTGAGAACTCCAGCGGTACAGAATTTTAAATGCCTTGTAGTCAATACACCCATTGAGAGCTGCTTTCATAGAAAATATCACCACATCTTGGCTTCTGTATAGAGATTATTATATGCACTCTTGCAATTTTGCAGTAATGATGTCTGAAAGTAACAAATCTTTGTCCATCTTTCCTTTCAAATGTCAGATAATGCACTAGTCACACATAATGGACAGATGTTTGTGAGAAGTTTTGTTAGTGCAATTTTTTATAAGTATTGTACTTAAGGCAAATCAATCCTTCTCTTTCAGGCTTGCCTCTACAGTAATAACAGCACAAAATAAATAAAAATCACTTTTTCCTAATACTGTTCATTTTAATCACCACTAGCCCCTAAAAGTCCTAATATTGGGATAATATGAATCTGTCTGTTTGGGATTGTGAATGTTGTACTGTATGGTTGAGATATCAAAAACATTTATTTTAGGATATGTTATTTAGTTAGTATTCTAAATCACTACTTTTATACTTAAAACCGTGGAAATCCCCTTGTTTTACAAAGTGTGAACCATGGCAGTGTCATGCTTTTTGGACATAATCATTTGATGGTACTTCTTTAAAGTACCTTAGAGTACTGTGGAAATATCTTGATATCATATAGCATGTATGCTATATTAAAGTACCATAGTATTAAACAAAACACCATGATGATAAACAGTAAAGACATTTGTTTCCACAGCTTGTTTTGCTATTATTCACCAAGCCTTCTAATGTAAATCAAGGACACTGTAAGCTCAAGTTTGTCTGCAAATATGTTTGTCTGTTGTGCTAATAAAAGTCATATGTTAAGCTTTGTGTAAAGGGCAAGCCCTTCTGTTTTGATGGCTCAGAGGAGGGTAATATTGTGTTAAATTATTTGAGCTCAAGTCTAATTATTTGATATTCTGGGATTACGGCTCCCTGGTGGAGGCTTAACTTCTGAGGGCATGTATTGTTGGTTGAGGGCATTTAGTCTGCTCTGGATATTTAAGACCATGCTGGACTCTCAGATCAATTAAGAAATCTCTGTTCTATTCCCCCTGTTTGGCATTATTTACATGTAATTCTGACCTGGGGGTCATGTATGTATAGCTAAAATGTTTATAATTCATTGTAGTCTAGTGCTTTAGCATGTTTAATGGGATACCTGATAAATCTGTTGTGGATAAACTACACTCACCCTTCCTCTTGCCTTCAGTCTCCGTCTCTCCCACTTATACACTCTTAATATCTCAATCAATGTGACTCGCCAGTAACTAATCTAATTTTGGAGGTAAAGTCTCCTCTTTGTCCACCCTTTAAAAGGTTGTGTTTCAGATCAGGTGCAGCCTTAGCCAGAATGATTACTTGTATAACTATTAAATGCATACAATGCATTTGTACATCCAAAGGTTTTAAGATCATGAAACTGATAAACTGGTGATATAAATGCCCAGATGCTTGAAATATTATTATTTTTTGTTTAAAAATATGCATGTACAAGTTTGTATGTGTACGTTTGGGGTCAGTAAGATATATATATAAAAAAATTTTTTTTTATTTTTTTAAGAAGGCACTATTGGCTGCATTTAATTGATCGCACATACAGTACAACCGTAATATAATTAAATTTTGTCACAATTTGATATGTCTGGTTCCTATTATAATATATTTTAAAATGTAATTTATCCCTGTGATGGCAAAGCTGAATATTCAGCATCATTACATCAGTCTCCAGTCACATGATCCTTCAGAAATCATTCTAACATGCTGATTTGGTGCTCAAAAAACATTTCTAATCAATGTTAAAAATGGTTGTGCTGCACAATATTTATATAATATAAAATATAAAAAATGCTGGTGTCACAGCTCTGTCAGTCTTGTCTTTGTGTTTGTCTTCTTTACTTCCTGGTCCTCCATGTGCTCTCCTGTTGTTATATCTAAAACCTGTCGTCATCATCATTCACCTTGTTAGTCTTGTCCAGCTGTGCCTCATTTTTGAATCATCCCGTGTATTTAATCCCTGTGTTTCCTTCAGTCTTTGTCTATTCTCATCCGTACTGCGCTGAGTGTCCCTAATCAGTTCACTCTGCAAATAAAGCCTGTTAAAGGACTATGTTCGTCTTTGTACCTGTAACGTGTGACAGCTGGGTTGATTCAACCCATGTTTGGGTACTGAATAAAAATGTATTTATCTTACTGACCCCAATCTTTTTAACGGAAGATATGTATTTATTATTAATTGAAATCCACCCTTTTTTTTCTTACTTTCTGTTTGTAATAGAATCTGCTGGTGAAGGCAGGCAGAGGCAGAATTCAGCAGTGTGTTTGAGTAAGAGAAAAGTGGGAGAGAGAAACAAGAAAGCTGCTTTTAACATTCATCTCAGCACTATATGAACACGCTCGCTATCCACAGTGTTTCCACGGCAACCCTTACAGAGTGACATGTTATCTCAGACAAACAGAATGCTTGACATTATGACTCTAGCCTTTGAACCAGCTTCCATTTAGGACAACGAAACACAGTGTAAGGGCATATGTGTTCATTAGTCTTCATATTTGGGAACGGGACATGCTCTTTGAAGGCAAATGCTGCAAGACTGCACAAGTATATTGACTTTGATAAGAAAATGTATTTTATCTTGTGCTATACTTAGTCCTATACCCTGTGCCTGTGTTTTTCAAAGGCACCTTTGTGAAACCTATTTCCTATTCTTATTTTTTAAAAATAATTTATTGTTATTTTAATATTTGAAAATGTAATTTATTTCTGTGATGGAAAAGCAGAATCTTCAATTTTATGTCAAATGTTCCATTAGAAATCATTCTAATATGCTTATTTGGTGGTCAAGAAGCATTCATTTTCTCTTTTTTTTTTTTTTTAGCTATAGAACAGATGTCTTTTTCTGTGTGTTCTAGATCTGTGTTTCCCAAAAATTCCCAAAACCCCCACAACCCGAACAAAATTATTTTTTTAAAACTGGGAACATTGTAAAAGTAATTGCTTTCATTTTAAATTGGTTTAAAAGTAAGATAGGCAATTTTCTGAGCGGTGAGCTATACCTTTCAAAGCATACGACCCCATCCTCCCTTCAGAGCATCTCCAAAACCACACCTCCAAAGCAGATGCCGTTAAACTAAAGCACGTAACACATAATGTTATGTGTCTCAAAGCAAATAACATTACAATAATAATGAACGTAAACAACACTGACCTGTACCACCTGACTGCTACAGATTCATTTCAGAGTTGATAGTGCTGCCATTGAAATGCATAAAGTCGAGTCACAAACTGCTCTGAGTATAACGTCACTGATTTCCATCTCTTCCAAATCACAGTAGTTAAGGTGCGAACACAGAATGAGCTCGTTGTTTTGGTTCAGGAGGAACTGTAAAGGCGGCTGCTGTTTCGGTTGCTGTGCTCGGTGACTGACATCTGTCTAACTCCGCATTCGTTTGGAAATAGATATGCTTGCTGACAGGCATCGTATTAGATTAGATCAGTGTTCCTCAATTATTTTCTGTCACGACCCCCCTAGAAAGAAGTAAACATTTTGTGCCGCTGTGTTGGTTTGTGCCGCAGTTCAGAAAATCTTATCTGTCTGATTTACACGTCAATTCAGTAACTTCTTCTGAAATACTGGCCAGTGAAGTGGAAGAAGAACAGAGTGAAGTTTATAGCTACCAATACAATGTGTATCTGATATGAATAAAACACCTTGTTAGTTTATAATTTAATAGATTGCTATTTCCTCTTTTATAGACATCTGTGTGAATTTTTCAAAGTATAAATGTATTGTTTTGCCAGTACTTATGAGTATTAAAATGTTTGAAGCCTAAAAGAAACCTTATGTGGTTGAAAACTGAATTGTTGTGATAAATGACAAGCTCTAAGCGTGTCTTTCTTTGGATCAGTGCTAGATATCGCGTGAATTTAGCGATTGATCACGTGATACATATGAACACCGGTGTGATCGTACACGTCAAAGAGTGAAGGGTTTGTTGTCTGAACTTCATGCGCTTGTTCAGTGCAAGAAAACCTACTCCCTGGCAAAAAAAGGCATGTTTCCCAGGGTCACAAGCCATTCTTCCTCCAAGATATTCTCTTAACTTACTGCAGTTTGTGGTTACCTGCCAATATAAAAACGAGGCGCATTAATACACAGCTCAGTTAAATTAACGATCTGCACTTATTGGTTGATGTGCGCCATCTTCCAACGCAGTTCATCCAATCACAGCAGTTTCATAATAAGCAATTATGCATGAATCAAGCTGTACGCACATCAACATGAATATTGATCGTGAAACATAAAACAGTAAGGCGAATTGTAATGTACCCCAAAAAATAGACTGATTTCGTCACTAGTCAATTACTTTTTATCGTGTCCGTGAAACATGAGCGTCAGTGGCGCAATCCGTCCGCCTGAGATTCTGTGGAGGAAGCGGGATGAGGAAGATGGCGCTGTGTCGTTCAGCACCGAACAGCTCCATCAGGCTCATTAACTAACCCGTCCATTGGGCTTACAACATTCCGAATGCCATAATTTGTCTCTGTGTTTCCTCTTCTTCTTCAGTCGGACACAGAAGGAAAGCGCGCGCGCGTCGTTTGGTGCAGAGAAGCAGAAGCAGATTGAGATGAGCACGGCGATGAGACGCATCCACAATGGACTGCATAACTAGTGGATTTGTCCAGCTATTTCCCTTTTCTAGCTCTGTATTATGGACGAGCGAAGGAATGGCACGTTTGAGCAGAAAATAAACTCTTTATTTTAACACCAGAGACATCGTTCAGCTTATCTTCAGCATGTCAGGCACTGTAACACTGCTGGTCATGTCTGCGTCGTTTTTCAACCCTAGTTTTGCGCTGAGCTCTCATTTCGACTCAGGTAAGCTTTTTATGTATGAAGATATATGTATTTTTGTACTATTCATGCATCGCATTCAGTAAAAACCGTTTGTGTGGAGATGCGCAAAATTCTCATCTCGGCAGCACATGAAGGGCTGCTTGAATGAGATCTTCCCAAAGAAGCGTTTTGAATGAATGTGTACACGAAAAACTGGTCATTTTACTGTTTTTCATGATCGATATCAGATTGTATTGTTATTTCAGAGCATAAGTCATATAGGTGGAGGCAAACAAATGACTCAATTTGCCTCTCCTCACATCCACTGATTCACATGCCAGAGGTGGAGGTGTAAGACTGAGTGATGGATGCACAGGTAGCCAATTCTGATTGGACAAGCAGGACACTATCAACTTCAATGGAGGTTTGTGTGAGTAGTGAATGAGCTAATTAAGAAGATATTGACTGTTAATGAGGAACGGTATAACCTTTGTGACATGACAAGGTCAGTTTATGGAATCAATGGTTTGCTTTAGACAGAGGCACACAGCTATACAGTCATTTTTAAAATTGCGCCTAAAAACAATTAAAGATGTGCATGAAGCATATTCCACATATCCATATGGTTATGTATCATGCTTTGCTGATTTCGGAGACATACAGAAAGTTCTGTCATGACACTCTAGATGGCGCAGACTGATCCTTAACTCGATCTGCTCCAATCACATCATTCTCTATAGGGCACAGCTGATTGGTTATTCCTTGTATCAGCAGCCAATGAGCTCAGCCTTCAAATACTGGTGCACATTTGCTTTAGCAGTTCCAGCACGCTTTCAGAAACCCTCCACCTCCCCCAGCTCCACCTGTATAGATCTGCCATGGGTAATTTATGTATGCTATATATGTCTTGCTTACAGCAGCGTGTTGTGTATGTATTGCCAGTACCGTATTTTCCCACATATAACCTGCAGACGCAGATAATCCGCACCCTCATATAGCACCCTCATATGTGTAACACTGTTTTGGGGGTTTGCGTAAAATAATAATAATTGATATAACCCGCACCCTCATATAACCCGCACCCATAGATTTATGAACTTTTGTTCGAATTTTGAATGTTGCTCCCATGACGTCAATTATCCATAACTGTTCAGGCTCGGTACACAGTGCTTGTAGGCGAAATTCAAACAATAAGAAAACAAACACAAGTCGGAATCAGAACAAAAAGAAAAAGCAGTCTCTCCCGCTGTGCAGCAGCACGTCCCTTAAGAAGCGTGTTGATCATCGGATGAGATGAGAAGAGCACGCCCTCATGGCAGCACAGCCAATCACGTCTTCTTGCATGATTGACAGCCTATCAGCGCAGCTGTCAGAGTGATAGTACAAGCGCCAGAGACAACAACCCTCGCAAGAAAGAAAAACAGAAAGAAAATACTGCAAAAAAACCTTAACAAATACTGTATATTGGAATATTATTACGTGTAAATAATTTGTGATATAGCCCGCACCCTTATATAGCCAGCATATTCCCCCCCTGCGGGGTTTG
This sequence comes from Rhodeus uyekii, assembly GCA_037043235.1. Classification (NCBI taxonomy): domain Eukaryota; kingdom Metazoa; phylum Chordata; class Actinopteri; order Cypriniformes; family Acheilognathidae; genus Rhodeus; species Rhodeus uyekii. The sequence goes on from JAWRVZ010000059.1 coordinate 1,789,797, forward strand.
TAAAATCTGGTATAACCCGCGGGTTATATGCGGGAAAATAAGGTACTTGTTCTACAGCAGTAGCAGCAATAACCAACAGCAGCAGCATAGCAGATTTGTCCCGCAAAGACCAAACATATTAACATTGTCATATCCATTGTCATGCACTGTCATGGTAACACTCAGAGAGTTGTCATGACAAAATTATAATTCACCTAAAGTCTGTTATTATTTACACACTTTGATTGTTTCAGATGAAACATGCTTTGGAACACCAGAAATTAGGTAAAGCAATTATGCGTTTGGCAAGCGCTTTTATCCAAAGCAACTCAAGATACACATTAACATTGTAATCAGTTCTTGCTTTCCCTGGGAACCACACTAAATAACGGCAAAAAGGAAAGAATGGCCTGAATTTATGGTATCGTTGTTGTTGTTTTAAATAAGTTAAGATTAAGTTATTGCTTAATGTTCATGGGTCAATATATAGTACAGGTTATGGTAAATGCTAAATAATAATTATGCACTTGTTTTCACACTTTCGTTTTTTTTTTATATATATAACATGCATAATAATAATATTAAAATAATAATCATAACATCTGTAAATATCAGCTGGCACTCATTGAAACTTTTAACTATTTTATGAATAATCTTTAGAAAAAGATGTTGTCCATGATACGACAATTCAAAGTCTGCCGGGCTCTAGAAAGGATAAAAAAGCATCATAGAAGTGGTGTACTTCAATCCAAGCCTCCTGAAAGCCTTCAAGTGTTTTGTGAGGAACAGCCCTATATTTTTTTGATGAAAATCTTGCCCTCTATTTGCTGCAAAATCAGTTACGGTTTGAAGAGGCATAGGATAAGGTTGGACATCAATGCTGTTCGTTCCTGAGACATTTGATGCCATTTGACCAAAGGGACCATGTATTTTCTTCACACGAAACTATTCCTTTCCGTAACACTGGGTTAAAAAAACAACATCATATGGGTTTGGAACAACATGAGGTCGAGTAAATGATTCAATTTTTGGGTGAACTACCTCTTTAAAGCCTCCCTGTGGTGTGAAAATGAGCCATCATGTGTGTTGTTGCCAATGGTGAATGGTATTCCCTCCTTCTATATTCGGACTCAGCTGTGTGTTTGTTGCCTCCTCACATGGTTCCTATGGTTACCAAGAGGATCTGCAGACCTGGATTAAGGAATCTAAACAGTGATTCCATTTCTCTGCATTTTTATTATTACATTTTATTAGATGTGCTAGTATTAATTATATCGAACCCTATTTCCTGTATTCGTCAAAGTCTCCATCTTAACTTTCACAAATTGAAATTCCCATTTTTATAATTTTCATCTTCAATTTGGAGTTTGATACCTCTTCCCCTTCTCCAAATTTAATTATGTCCGTCATTGGTGATGAAGAGGGGTACAAGCTTTATCTGTCAAAGTGATGAATGGAAGTAGGACTCATCTTGGAGAGGCTAGGAATGATTAGAGGTAGATAAAGGAAACAAAATCTGCTCTCATTGTCCTTGTTTTAGACCTGGGTACTGAAGCCTGATTCAAATTGATTCGTTCGCATTGTTCTTTTGAATCTGTGCAACATACTTCAACTATCTGTCTTTTTGATAAATTAAATGCTTTTTTTAACCCTTTGGCGCTGCTTGTGTAGCACTCAAAAATAACTGATTTTTTATTTATTTTTTCAGTTAAATGTTAATGTACTTTTTATTTAGTTCAGTAATGTTTTTATTTCTTATTTTGTACTTTTACTGGATTTTATGATAGTAAATTCTATTCATGGAATAAATGCAATTTTATGAAGTGAAAGTTCATAGATCATCTTCTTTGGGACGTTCCTGTAAATATTAATAATTATTGTTATCATATCAGCAAATATTTTCATATATTCATATTCAATATTTCACATAGCAAGTGCCAAAACCAATACTAAGTTTCGTACCATTCAGATGAAGCAATATATATATATATATATATATATATATATATATATATATATATATATATATATATATATATATATATATATATATATATATATATATATATATATATATATATATATATATATATATATATATATTAATGTTATTAATGTTAAAATATAACTACATTTTTGGGGTCAAAAGTGACTGAACAGCACCAGAGGGTTAAAAATGTATATACTGTCACTCTGCAGTCTGGAATTTAAGGGAAAAAAATCAGGGAATAAGTCAATCATTTGCATTTTAATTGCTTTTTTGTTTGTGTTTTACTAGAAGGTGAATGACTCACAGTGACTAAGTCACCAGTTTTGATCATGAATCATGGTGATGCAGCACCAAGCATCATTACAGCTGGATCTTAATGGATTCTAAAATTAGTGGCTGTTAAGGATGCTACCACAATTTAAAAAACAAAACAGCATGGCTCTTGTTTGACAGTTGTTCCTGAGGGTACATTTACTGCGTCTTCGCAATAATATAAAAAGTGGAACGATGGAGAGGCTTGGCTATTGTAATGATGACATCATCTTTCTGGAAGCAGTGTTTGATGGGTAATTGTTGGTGGTGTTGGCGGCCATCCCATGCCAGCCTCCAGAGCTCAAGTTTCCTGATCGCCAGACAATCAGACTGTCCTGTGGTACTGGGCTCTTCCTGAAAGACCAATTGCTGTTTATTCCCTGACCAGAGATAGAAGAATCGGTAAGAAAACGTTACAATTGATTATAGTATATTATATGCAAGTCGAGATACGCTAGTGGAGAAGGAGAAAAAGAGAAAAGGTGAAATATAACAATGACCTTAATGAGATTTTGTGACCATCGGCAAATTCCTCCAACCATCTGAAAGAGTGTTTAAAATGTGGTTGAGATTGAGAAGAGAGGCTTATTAGTGCTCACTTTATGTGTTTATGAAAGACGTAGCTGTTACAGGATGCTCAAGTGATGGTGAAATGGCATCGGGTGTAATGTAAACAGGCTGGGATATGCATGGCGCTTTGGTTTATATGGAGTTTTGATTTATTTCAGGTTGACTGAATTTTTTGGTACAGAATATACTGTATAAACAACAGTTAGGGTTTGGTAAGATTACTTTTATGTTCTTAAAAGAAGTCTCTATTGCTCAACAAGGCAGCAATTTGTTATAGAATACAGTAAAAAGTGTAATATTGTGATTTATAATTTAAAATACGTTTTGACTTTTATGTAATATATTTTAACACATAATTCATTCCTGCGACTACAAAGCTGAATTTACTCATTTATTTAATCATTACTCCGGTCTCCAGTGTCTCATGATTATGTTGATTTGCTGCTCATTTCTTATTACCTATCGACATTGATAACAGTTGTGCTGCTTACTATTTTGGTGGTCACCGTTATACTTTTTTTCAGGATTTTTTGAAAGTACAAAAGAACAGCATGTACTTTAAATCAGTTTAATGTATTCTTGCTGAATAAAATGTAGCAAATTCTCCTCAGTCGTTCAGGATTCAGATCTGGGCTTTATGGGTGCAGAAGTGCATTGTGTTGCTGGAACACAAAATGTATATCTCATTTTTGTTTGTTTTAGGTTACTGCATGGCTGTTCGCTTGATTGTATGTACCAGTTAAAAAGCCAAAGCTGTTCATTATAAGGGGGGAGCCCACATGCTTTACTGAGCTTTCCCTTTCCCTTTCATTTGCTATCATCAGTTTTATTTTTAGTAAAGCTCTCCACACCTATACTTTGGCTCCAAGCTCAGTCATTTGTTCCTTCAGGTTGAGTTACAAACAAGCTTGCTAATGGCCTGTGCCATTACTATGTGAATGTGTGTGTCTGTGTGTGTTTTTGGAATGAGAGAATAGGAGTATGTAGGAGTGCAGGAGATGGTGGAAGATTATCGATCCTGATTGAAAGCACAAGACTAGAGAAGTCAGAAAAGAGCTGCCTGCCCGCCCCCAAAAAATATGGCATCCATTAATAGATGTCACTTCTGCATGATATTATTTTCTTGCTCTTTGTATTGAACTCTTTATTGATTAAGAATCATCATAATGGGTATGATTGCACCCAATATTGGTTTTTACAAACAGTTTGTCTATGCCATTACTATATTATTAATGGTAATTAAAAATAAGTGGTATATGTTACTTTGACTCAGGGTTATTTGTTGAAAATAACAATTAGGTAAAGTATGCATTCTCAGACTCGAGGTCCATTGAATGCTTTTCCTGCACTATATTAACAAAATCTTTGAGAAAACAAGGCCAAGTGCTAGACAGCAAGACTATTTCAGGAACTTACAATAATGCCCTGAGTGGAGCTATTCAGTGAAGAGAAAAGGAGGATGGTGACCTAGAACAGCACTGAAGTTGCCAAGGTTTTTTTCCCCTTGATGAGATGCAGTGTAATCATAGCAGGGGGGAAAACAATAATTAAAAAAAAAAATAATAACATATAGTCAATTTGTAACAGAACATTAAGAGGGCTTTGCAAATCCCTTATGTATTTAAGGGATTATTTCTGTTATCTATGTTTAAGGCAGATGTTGCTACAATTTATCTACTTTAGTGATGAAGCTGGCAGCAGTTGTGCAAACATATTAAACAAATCTCTCCAGATGGGTCATGACACTCTGTAATCACCTCCTGCTACTCAGTTTCTCCCTCTCTAGGTCTACAGGGCTTCACAGCAGTAATGGGCCGAAAGCCCTTAGTGTCTGGTTGAGAGAAGTTGCTCGCTGTCACACTCACTGCAGGCTGCAGTGACCCAGAAAATACAGATGGATTGCACAGCAAAATCACTCACACAAGGTAGAACAAAATGCTGAAAGAGCACACGTGTGATTGTAGGATAAATATAAGTAAAAATGACAAACTGGCTGAGTTTGTACCTAGGCCGAGGTCAGATTGGGCTTGTTTTAAATCTTGGTTTGAGTTGGAACTGTGGTGCTCGGTATACCTTGTGTATTAAGCTATATGTTGCAGGCTTTTAATGCACTTTAACTTCTGTATCAGCACCATGGAGAGCTCCAGAGAGAGAAACTGAGGCCATTATGTTGCTTGCATCTCTTGTTGAAGGACAGCAAGGCTAAGATGCACGCTCAATATAGAATCCATTACGATCGTTCACTCGCTCTCCTATTGCATGCATTCTCAATTATGACAGGTATTGAATAAGATATAGGAAAACCCCTACTGCATAAAGGTTTTCTTGAAAGCCAAGAATCTGGAAGGACAGTAGGTTTAGAGAAATAGCATTCACTTGGCTTTGATGGCTTTCTACTTTGGATTGACATTGATTCAGTGAAATCAGTTGATTTTCTTACTACTGAATAGGGTTCAAAAATGAAATGTTTTTGACAATAATTGATTAATGGCCTTAATGTGTTACGCGGCGAGGAACAGAACGCGTGCGATGCAGAACAAGATGACGGAGGCAAGGCAGGTTTCCAACTGAAAACCACTTTAATCATAAACTCAAACAAAAGACTTTAAATATAGACATAAGAAGCACACATATGCATAGAATAGAACTCAGGAGACAGGCAGGACATCCACACAACAATGCAAACTAACTACATTTCCAACCGACAAACACAAGGGAAATGCAAGAAGGCTTTATACACAAGGGAATGACAAACACCTGGGTAGACTAACGATGAAAGTGATTAACAAGACAGGTGCAGGAAGGGCACGAGAGAAAACACAGAAGGGACCCGCAAGTGAAACAACACTTGACACAACACACAGGAAGAGACAATAGACCTCAGTGACAGGAAGTGTAACACTGACCTCACAGGAAGTACACAAATGACATGACAAACAGGAATAAGGGTAACATGAGCAGGGAAAAACAAGGGAACAAGGGAAAAACAAGCTTTTCTTTTTCTTTTTTTAAATGCTGATATAAATTTTGGTCATATTTAAATGCAGTTTAAATCCAGAATTTTTCTATTTAGTCAAATCCTCTCATTGTAATTTAAGTGTTGACATTATGTGGGCTAAATAAGATATGCATTGTATCGTCAGCTTAACCATCTAGCAGAACTTTGTAAGATCATAATGAAATAAGATGCGTGACAGCTTAGTGATTATAAAGTGATTGGTTTTCTAGGTGGAAATCCATTCAGAATTCAAAGAAGAAACATACATGTTTTGCTGCGTTAGGTAAGGCAATGGTTATGCAATTTAATATCCAAACTGGCCACCCTCCCAAATCACGAATATACTTGCCTGTTCAAATTAGAGTGGTTTGTTTATGTTGGAAACTATTTCATGACATTCTATTTAAATGTGTGTTTATGGAGGAATGGCCTCTATCCTTACCCTAAAGCTGGTTCACCCTCTGCCTATGTTGTTGGTGGGCTTGAATTTTGACATGGGATTGCTCATATTTGTGCATCATTTCTCTCATTCCAACAGATTTTATGCTCACTCACAAAGTGCACACTTTAGTGCCTCTTCGTACTAAATTGAGTACAAATTCAGTAAAATGCCGTTGTTTATACTGTATATTGTGCTTAAGCAGTTAAATACATACAAAATAATGATAAAATGCTGATCTTGGAGAGTTTTCACATAAACACAGTTAAATGAATGTAAAACATGCGTCAGGTCTTAAAGTAACAATAGCCTAAAAAACCTGCTACCAAATTATGAGATATGAAAAATATCTAAATGGCAGTTTTTCCCCATGGTATTGATGCCAAAATTGTGTCAAGTAACTTTAGGAAACCACTGACTAGCCACAGTGGCTACTGATCAAAAAGGTTAATGTCATGACTTTGGTTCAATATGATGAGAAAAATCATGTGTGCTTATGACATGATATCTTATGACATCACATCCTGTTTTTGGTTTGTTTAGATGGCTTTGCGTTCTTTTTTCAGACAAACTCCATTCAGTTTGTTTGAAAGCAGAGTTTTACAGTTATTCAAATGAACCACACTAACAGAGCAATCGCACCTTATTTCCTTTTAATCGAACCAAGCCTTCCAAGTGTGAACACAACCATAAACTACTTACTTTTTCTGCTTGTTGATTTTATATTACAATTGATCAAACTAAAATGTAAGTGTCTACTAATTGCCCTTTTACATCCTGGCAGCCAGCAGAATAATAACTAATCATTTCTATGATTATGAAAGCTTGTCATAGAGGTGTGTGTCTGGTTGAATGCGGAGAAAGACAATTAATGTGTGTGAGTGTATTTGTAATGAAAACACAAGTACTGTAAGTGTCTGTTAGTATTTTTCTGTCTCACATTTGTGTCTGAGTGTGATGAAAGAGTGTAAGACAGAAGCATCGCTGGTGAGTTTACACAACAGATGCTCGTTGCTCGTTGCTCTATTTCCATAGCAACTTGTGACACAGATGTCACACCATCCCATCATTTCAGTCTCATTAATCAAACTCTGATTGGCTTAGAATGGAGTAGTTATTCACCGGGTGCTGAATCATCTCTGTCACTTCTGTCACCCTGAACTATTAAGGGTTATTTATGATCTATAGGAGGTTATTTAGGGTTTATTTATAGGAGGTTTATTAAGGGTTATTTATTATCATGAGGAGGTCAAATGAGGATGCTGGTGCTGGTAGATACTTAAAGTAGTCATTTGTTATACATGTGTAGCATTTTATTTCTTTCAAGGGTTTGGTTTATGTAGTCAAGAGTACTTATACCAGTTGAATCTAGTTTTACACTGCCATGTTTCAACCTACAGTATATTGCAATATAATCTACATTAGATAAACCCACTGCAAGTGTCCTTCTTTCAAACATGCGTTTTTAGTCAAAATTCCCGCTGCAGATACAGTATATTGTCCCTTTAAAGATAAGAGTATGGTTTGTGTATCTGTGCCTGAGAAAGATGGAAAAAAACGAAGACAGCAAGAATGTACAAGCGTTTGAATAGCACCCAAAGTACAGAAATTAGAATATACAGAATGGATACTTGTGAACGTGTGCATGTATATTCTCTTCATTCAGTGCCGTTTCTGTACAACAGCATTTTGAGGGACTTGAATGGGTTTCAGAGTGCAAGGTTTTGGAAACTATGCCTTTATTGTCTTTTGTAAACAACAAAAACGTGAATTTATGAAAATGGTGACATCATGCACATGCATATATTACATGTTCTTGCATCCGTATTACACATTCTGCTGACTTGGCATGCCTTTTTATTTTCAAAAATCTTTGTGCATGAGGATGATTTAGACAATTTGTTTTTAGACAATCATCCAATTAAACCTTTATTGTTAGGCTAATTATATAATTAGAAATTAAATATTTTGCATTAAAGCGCCCCTATAATACTATTTTAATACCTTTTTATTTTGTAGTTCTCCTAGAATAGAATCCCAAGTCCAAAGTCAAAAAACATGATAATTCCGATAATTGCTGCAGCTCCTCTTTTCTCACAGCTTCTTAAATGACACAATCTATGATTCTCCTTTCTGAGAGCCTACTCTGCTCTGATTGGTCAGATGGGCCTCTTACAAGATACTGCTTACAAGAAATGAACTTCAGCTTCCTCAGCACATGATGCACAATGATAAAAACAGTAATGATGGTGTCAGTTTTACCATATCAATTCGAGTCATCATTTGGAAGTGCATGTAAAGTATTTTTGCTAACATAAACCAAACATTTCCAGGCCTCAGCTACAGTATTCGAGGGAAAAATAAAATAGTTGTTTGCTGAATACCATAGGTGAGCATTATAAATGTTTCAGAGAGCTCAGAATTAAATCTTTCTTTTGCGACTCAATAGCTACATTTGTTGTGCACTTTAATCTTTGAAACCTTGAAGACTTTTTACATTCACAAATGGCTGAAGCATACCAGAGCACTTTAAAAGAAAAAATAGAAACCGTTTTACAAGTGCTCTTTAGACGGCACTGTTTGCTGTCACACGGGTAGCACATGTTTTTGTAAACTGAAGGAATGGTTACATAAAGCTACCGTTCCAATCACTCAGGCTAGAACTGAACCTGCTATTTATGGATAATTGAGCCCTGACCTTCAAAGCCCACATCATGTGATATGCATTGAAATTAATGAAACATATGTAGCCTCCCTGTTTCCATGGCAACCTCTCTTCAGCATCCATGGCACAGTGTGAGCACACTTAAGCTTTCAGTTCTCGGTGTGTAATCACACTGTGGCCATCTATAACCACGGCAACAGCAGGAAGACCAATTCAGGCTTTAAAGGAATTAGATGCGCTGCCTAAATTCAGGTCTTGTAGATCCATTATTCAGAAGGGAAGCAAACATTCTCATTTTGCTTGAATTGAATTGTGATTCTCTACTGGTTAGCTCAAAGAGCTCAAAGTTTCCATTCTATTATTATCATTTGGTGTACTTCTACTGGCAGTCTATTAGTGTGTTGATTACTAGTATCGGACATTTCTGCTTTGTGGTTTGTTTGCTCCTCGGAAACTGTCAACTAGAGTCTTAGTCAGGGTTTCTTGCACCAAAAACATTATTTACTTTTTTTATGACCAGTTTTTCACCTTCTTCCTAATTTTACATTTATTCAATTACCCTTTTCCTCCCCATTTTTGCTACTAGTGCTTTCCAACTACTATGTAAAGGGCCTCTTTGCATTTGAAAAGAGAAGCAGCACTTTCTGCAGCTTTTTGCAACTTTCTGCAACAAAGTTTGTTCTTACTCATATCCATTGTATGGTATCCTAAACAATCTGCACTGAAATGTGTACATGGTCCTGGTTTTATTGTGAATAATTAATGGGAGCACATTTGTGGCAAGGAGGACGGGGTCGAGGGGCTGGGGAGCGTCACAAGAGCCACCGGTCTCGGATCTCTCGACCCTGCCCTCCTTGCCACATGCACGAACACAAAACACAATCCAGGCCTGGTCCTCTCTCGTCCTTCACTGTTGTCGCTCCTCCTTTTATGCTCCTCCGTGAGATCCGAGACCGGTGGCTCGCAGGTGACGCTCATTCTCAATCCCGTGATGCTCTCATGTCCCTCGACCCCACCTTCCTTGCCACAACGTTATTCGTAAAGAAAATTAAATTTGTCTGTGCAATCTTTTGAAATTACTTTTTTCGTCACCACCTTTCTTTTAGAGATAATTGTTTTTATAATCAATGAAATCCATCAATAGAGAATATGAAGTACTGACCTAATTTCAAACTACATAGTTTTTCTCAAATACCTGACATTACAGAAGTAAAATGTGTTCTGAACGTTGTGTATATGAACACAAGTAAATGCAGAGGGGCAGTTTAGGATATTAGTATCTATCCTGCTTCCTCCTTGATTACTTATGATGACCTGGTTGACACAGAAACTTCTGTCATGAAACTCTAGATGGCACAGAAGCGGTGCACTTTCAGAAACCCTCCACCTCCCCCAGCTCCACCTGTATTTACATTTTACATTTATGCATTTGTATACTAACGGCTAACACTGCATTCAAGGAACACATTGAATCAGTTCTTGCTTTCCCTGGGTTCAAACACATGACCTTGGTGTTGCCCTTGACCTTGGCACCAATGCTGTACTGATTAAACTAGCAGCTGCAGCAGCAATAAACAATTCTATTCATAATCTATTCCTCCAAGAGCAAATATATTTACATTGTTATATCCATTACTATGCCAAAAACTTTGACAAAAATGTATGTGCTTAATCTTCAAGAGATATGGATTCATTGCAATTTATTAGAAATCTGTAAATAATTTTTAGTCAGACACAAATAACTCTTAGCCTGTATCTACAATACAAATATATGAATAAGAGAAATCGCTTGAGGCTGAAAACAGAGATAGTACATCTGCATACATTCCAGCTTCTAATATGAAGAAAACCAGGGAAAAGACTCTAACACAGAGTAAATCTCGGATATTCTTTGCCCTTATTTTATTCTGTTGTATTATTCTTTTTTCTGTTGTTTCCTCATCATTCTTTTATCAAGCAACTCTCGGGAACCTTGTTACACAGCACCATTATCTCCTACTTCACTCGTGTGTGTTTAAAATTTAATGTCATGTTCTCATCCTCAGAGTTTGAGTATCCTCTTCAGATATGAGCAACCTGGTCCAAACCAGATAAGAGAGCATGGAAAGACATCAAAAAGAGGCCTAGAAACATTTGGGTTTTTTTTAGTGCAAGTTATGTAACTGGAGTGGCACGTAACCATGCAGAGATCTGCATCTCTGAGAGGAGATGATGTGGTGGGCGTCTAGTAGGATCAGACCAGGAATACACCATGGTTCCAACTACAGAGACAGAGAAGATCAGAGGAAGACAGTGTCAATGCTGAATGACAGTGAGGTAGATGGATGAGAGAATATTGAGTTGCCTATATATGCAGCATTTTAAGTAACTCCCGACACAAGACCTGTCACAGAAGTTAGGGAGTGTTTTTATGCTTTGCATGATACCTTTTGGACAAATTCTAAGGTAGTATAACAAAAATCTATCCAATATAACATATAAGATAACAGATATGCTTGGCAGTAAGCATGTTCTGCGCTGTGAAAATGTTTTTTAAAGATTTATATTATTTGTTTGTTTTTGAACAAGGTCTCTCACAAAGAGATTGCAATTACTTGATACATTAAAGCATACACTAAAATAGTAATGCTGTGAAATGTCATTAAAATAACTGATTTCTATTTTAATACATTAGTTTAAAATATAGTTTATTCATTTATTTTTTATTCATTAAAAGCCATTCCTCCAGTCTTCAGTGTTACATGATCCTTTAGAAATCACTCTAATATGCTAATTTTATAAGCTGAAACATTTCTTATTGGTCAGTTTGTTTGTATTCTTTCAGTTTCTCATTTGCTGCACTGCTATTTCCAGTCACTTATGCCCTGTGATCACCTCATAAGTTTCAGTGTCAGCTGTGTCTCATTCCTCTGATAAAAATGAAATAAGTCCAAATACACATTGTTTAATCTAATTTAAATAGGTTTATTTTCTCAAATATTTCTGTTATTTTTGATGCCGTTTTAGTGCATTGTGTAATTGGAAAAAACATTTTAACATTTAACTTTTGAAATTAATTGTAGGTTGAGTTTTCTGTCTCCTTTTTAATGTTTAATGTTGTTTCTGCCTACATAGAATGTTCCAAGTCAGTCACTCATTTCAGTTGCAGTAAAAAACAAAACACAACAACGACTCACTAGATTTTGTTTGTTTACTCTCACTAGATTTGAAGTGACCATGAAGTGACCGGATGAGGGAAAGACAACAAAGTGATTGATCCATAAGTTAGGTTTATGGATTGATTTTGCATTTCTCTATCCATCAGTGACTCTTTTAGTGGCCGTACAATGTGTCCTCTCCAAAGGTTAGAGAAAGCAGAGATGCTATTCCTGTCACAAGCATCATGTAGACCCGCTGACTTAAGAGGGGTTTATTGATTGGACAGGTTTCTTACTGTGCTCAGATAGACACAGCTGTATTCAAGTGTGTGTGTTTTCATTGGACACGCATTCCTGTGCTATGACTGAACAGGTAGTCCAACTCATATTTTTCATCATCACTGGTCCTAAACTTCTGGGGCCTCTGTGAGTGTGTTCAGAAAAAAACAAAAACACAAAAAAAGAATAATCCCCAACCCTTTATCCGTACTAAAAACTAAAAACTGTGAGTTGAAACGGTAATGCAAAAGAAGAAAATTACAAACAATGGGACAAATACAATGAAAAAAGGTACTAATTAAACAATTTAGCCTACTAAAAATAATAATAGCCTACTATACAGAAATTGATTAAAGTAATCTAAAGTAAAAATAACAAACGCATAGTCTTCACAGTATGAATCAAATATACATTTTTAGTACATTCTCGTTTTCACATGATGTTAGCTTTCTTTGCCAAGGTTATGGGTTCAATCCCCAGGGAGAGCAAGAACTGATTAGAATATGAATGTGTTCCTTGAATGCAATGTAATATAAATGTTGTTTGATTAACATTAAATGATAGACAGCGGCAGGTTTATTAGACTGCTGTCACTTGAGATCTAATACACTGACAAGCATTCAATTTCCTTCCCAGCTGATTATGTTCACTAAATGCGTAACTGAAAAGGTTTAAGTGAAAACTTTTGTTTTGATTTTTATGTAAAAAATAAGACTTTTCTTGTGTCGTTCTTGTCCACGTTTCAATCTGTTTTGGAGAAAGCCACACAGACCCCCTGGTGGTTTGTAGGTCCGCAACGTTTCATATAGGGAGGACGAGCACTGACCGTCATATCCTGTATATCAGTATTCTGAAGCTGAAATATGGTTCTGTTGGTTTCAGCCTAGAGCGATAAACCAAACTGCTCCAACTAAATGAACAGCATTTAATAGATTAATCATTCATTATAGATTCCACATAGAGATTTTCTTTGCCTTCTTTGCCATTGTTTCCTTCATTGCTCAGGACTTATATCGCTCACCTTATTTGAAGCGAAAGATCTGCTTTGAGGGAGAATCATGGGTCTTTGATCCATATAAACTATCCCATTATTCAAATATTTTATATTGATTATTGTATTGATATTGTTAATACTTTGCTGAGCCCTACTCAATAGTTTCTTGAATCCAGTTAAATTCAGAACGTGCTGTTGCTTTGAAAGAAGACATACTTTAAATGAGGCCTATAAAAAGTAAACATTAGGCGTGGAAGAGTCATACTGAGAAAGTTAAGAAAATGAGATTCAGCTCAAAGAGCACAGTAGGAAAGTTTTAGGAAAGGTTTTTTTTCTCACTCCTTCTTTCTATCAAGCAGATGGCAAAGTGCAAACTACTAAAATAAATGAACTGTATTTTAAAGTGGGTGTAAAAGGATCAAGGGAATGGGATGGAAGGATAGCCGGGTCATTGAGCTGTTGATTTAGCATAACACAAGTACCAGTAAACCCCAAAAATGTTTCTGACAAATACACACACACACACACACACACATGTCTCTGCTGTGCATCAGGTCTTCCTGCACAGCAGTGCTGAAGTAAACCAATCTGTGTTCCTGCTGTAAAATGTGTCACACTAACTAGTGGTGACTGTACAAAAAGAAGGCCATAAGCATTTGGGTCAGAGTTTCTACAAAGTAGGATAAATAACTTTTACTTGGAAATGCTTTTTGTTCTCATTCCTTATCATAAATGATTTGGGGTTTTCTTCCAATCTATTTTATTTGTGTATTGGTGTAGAATTCCTCTGATACTCTCTGATAATTGTAAAACTGGAAAACAAATGTTACCCATTACAGATAATTTATTCTCAGCTATTCAGTTGCAGTATGGAAGATTTCTTTGTTTGAAGTGAAAGTAAATTCGAGCGCCGGTATGGCTATAGATTTATATTAAAAGTAGGTTTATATCAATTATTTGTTCAAAGTAACATTTTCCCTTGCAAATATATCTTATAAATATATCTTGGATTTTTTTGATATGTATATTTGCAATCTTCTAAAAAGAAATCATGAATTATTTTGCATATTTCAATGGACTCAAAGGTAAAAGATTGATCCTTGCTGTTTGAGAAGGAGATAAGCATGTTGATATACATTACAATTTCATAGCGGTGGTGAAGTAAGGTATTTTAAGAAAGGATTGACTTCCAATATACACTACTGAAGGTTTTCCATTGAAGGTGGCATATTTCACTGGGAGTTACATAATCCCTACATTTGTGAGCCCAGCACGGCTGCAAGAACTTCAAGCTTTAATGAAGACAGGAGCACCACAAAGCATAGACTTCACTGCAGCTACACAGATGCTAATGGACATTATTAAGTGTGTGTGTGTGTGTGTGTGTGTGTGTGTGTGTGTGTGTGTGTGTGTGTGTGTGTGTGCATTAATAGATTCATGCTTCCAAAAAACAACATAAAAACAAATACCTGAACAATTCCCTTTATAAAATGTATTTTAAAACATAGTTGTTAAAAATGTTGGAAAACTGGAAATTTTGCCTTTGCTTGTCTAAGAGAGCATGTCATCAGGTTGTTAAAATCACGATTTTATGGAAATATTATGCAAAATAATGTATGCATAAATTGTTTACTTGTTCACTACTTCACTATCCACTGCAGTGAATGAAATATAGTTGCATATATGAAGAAAGAGTGAGCTAAAATCTGTGTATTTAACAAGAGAATTTTCCATCATCAAAGAATATTGAGAAAAAATGTATCTGGGTTTCCACACAACTGCTTTCAACACTGTTAATAATAATACATGTTTCTTGAGCAGCAGATCAGCATATTACATTTACATGTATGCATTTGGCAGACGCTTTTATCCCGAGCGACTTACAGTGACATTTTAATCAGTTCTTGCTTTCCTTGGGAATCGAACCCATGACCTTGGTGTTGCAAGCACCCTTTCGATTCTTAAATTAAATTTGCTTTCTAAATTCTTGCCATGTTGTGGACAAGAAACATGTCACACCTTGGCTCACATCGGATCGGGCCAAATTCAAGCTGATATTGTGAAGTTTAAACCTGGCAGGCTCTCAGTTTTAATGTTTAATTTGTCACATTTGTGTGTGTAAACAACATGAAGACGAAGGAACTTCCAGATAACTGTCCTTTAATGCCAAAACTCGTGAGACTAGGGTGCTATCGGAAACACACAGCATTGCACAAACAAGAAGGGACCAATTATCAAACACAAGGCTTAAATACACAGGGAAAATCACTAACAGTTGACATGACTATAGCAAGGTAATTGACAGGACACAGGTGACTGGGATAAGAACAAAGGAGCACATGGGGAAAACCTGACAGTAAGGAGTGTGTAGCTCCTCCATCACTTTTGTGCATGATTCATATGCTTCCTGTGAGCGCATTTAAAAGGAGTCGAAATAATTAGTGCTTTCGATGATCAGAGACAGAGGCTGTTTTTAAGAGTCAGTAAGGATACTGGATATTGTGACACAACATGTTATTATTGTAATGCTCAAAACAGTCAGTAAATAGCAACTCTCAGTGGGCTTGAAACAGTCTTTAGCATTTAACATAAAGCACCAAGCAGAGAGTTCAATAAAGAAAATAGTAATGGGTTTGTATTTAATTTGAGTATCATAAAGCAGTGGAGTTTGAGCAAAATTCCTATAGAATTTTTACATTTACAGTAATACCTCGGTTTACGAGTGACTTTGTATACGAGCAAATCGGTGTACGAGCATTGTATCGGAGTGCGCAAGAATTTTTCCCTCGCCCATGCGCATTTGTTTGTGGAAAAGTCCTAATGCTCAGCACCTTTGCGCGCATTTTTACTGGAAATATCCTAACGACAGCCTCTCAAAAAGCCCATCACCCCTTCACTCCTTCATTCTCTCAGCATCACTCGGTTTAGTTGCATCATTCACCACAGTGATACTTTTATAAGTGATTTACAGCGGTTTTACCTTGTGTTGTTAACATTAATTGTGATCGCTTTTGTTCACGTAGTGAAATATATACGTACAGTACAGCATGTAGACAATGACCTCAAGATGAGTAAGAAAGAAGGGATGAAATTCTCCCTGTAAGCAGTAAAACCCTCCTCTCGTCTCCTTCACGCCAGCAGCGACGCGACTCAAAGATAAAGTACGCGTTACAGTAAATTGTCAAGTATTTTTATAGTTTAATTGTCAATTATTAATTAGTATTTATATGAGATCTTAATGGTTATAATTTTAACTGTAATTAATAGGGTAAAACCAAAACAAATATTTAAAATGGGCATTTATGGTCATGTAGAACGAATCGAGTGATTTTTATCGCATTCTTATGGGGAAAATTGTTTTGGTGTACGAGAATTTTGAGTTACAAGCTCTTGGAACGAATTAAACTCATAAACCGAGGTATTACTGTATATGTAAATGTTGAGGAAAAATTATTAAATTTAGTAATCTGATTTCATCAAATATTTACATATACAGTAATACCTCGGTTTATGAGATTAATTCGTTCCAAGAGACAAACATTTTTGTCCAATATTATTGCTGATTTGACACCGAATTGTAACCAATTAGCATAACCTGCAAATGGTCTTCTTGGAGGCGTCATTATTACAGTATTCAGGACACATTTGACGCTGTATGGAGGCAGTTTGTTTGCTCTGATGTCTCCAGGGTGCTGTGTTTCTCATGCACTGTATTTGGGTTCAGTCTGACAGAGTGAGCAGCTCTTTGACCATATGTGCATTATGTCTATGTCCATTTCCAGTTTGTCTGTCATGGGCCGTGGTCCAGCTCCACCTCTCCACCCCTCCATTCGCCTTCTGTTCTTACATTCTGTCTCTTCATCAATATTAGGCTTCAGCTTATTAGATTAAACGCACGATCATGTTTGAACAGACTGTCTCTCTCTTTTCTCTAAGCATATTTGGCATTCAGCCTCTACTATCCCTCATCTTTAGTCTTTCATCTCTCGCTTCTTGTTTGCTTTTGTGCTGACTGTGCAAAGCTGTTGGAGATAGTCGAGTGAGGGACGTGAGTAACGCCAGCACATTAAAACTGGGTAGCAGTGTAAGGATCAGAATGTGTCATCGAGTTCTCTCAGCACAATGTTTCAGCTTTAAGTCTTTGCAGCATTTTCAATCAAACTATTGTTTCTGCAGTAGCATTGAATCGCTTCCCGTAGTTCAGGGTTTCCAAATCCTGGTCCTGTGCTGTGTCTGAAATCACACCCTAGTTCCCTATTCCCTACATTAGTCAACTAATATAGTTCACTTGAGGGATTGAATGAAAACGAGTGAGCGAATTTGGACACTGAGTGCGGCGGACGGGCTGTTGCTCCGTTAATATTGAAAAGATAAAATAAAATTTCATGTACCGGTAAATGTTTTTTTAAGCTATCAATATGAAAATAATATAGTATTTGTTCCCCTTATTGATAGTATACAGCAAATGGTGTTTCATGTACTTTTTGCCTTGGGAATTACACACTTAATCAAATGTAAAAAATGTAACTTTCAACACAATCTCATGGCAATTCATAACAACTACGTTTTGGCAAATTGGTGAGTAATTTGAATGGGTTTTTTGTGCAATCTGCTTACGCCACAGTAGTGGTTATGTTCCTCTCAATAACTATATAAACACTCAACAAAAAAGAGAAAACAGCAAGCTTTTTAATAAAGCATAAGAAAAGTTTCTGATCATGTTTGAATGAGCTCTGCAATTTGGCACTCTAAAGTCACATTTTGTTTGTTTATATAGCATTTTATACGATAGATAGCTTAAAATCAAGCAGCTTTACTGCATAAAACATCAGAAGTTTCATCAGAAGTACAATTTATTTTCTACTATAGAGGCTCTACTTTAGCGGCTCTTTTTGTTTTCACTCGCCAAAGTCTGACCTTGACCGATTGAACAGGACAAATGAATTGGAAAAGACTTTCACCTGAGTCTCCGTGTACACCTACCATAATGAATTGCCATGGACCAGTGGTAGTATAAAGTTGTTTACCAGCCAGAGTGAGCTCTTGTCCGGGTCTATATCAGAAACTTTGGGGATGGACAATGCTTTTTCAAAAAATGAAAAACCTGTCACAACTAAAAAGTGTGTGCGCGTGTGTGTTTGTGTGTGAGTGCTGACTAGAGGCCTATTGCTGCTGTTCTGGCATTTTAGTTATAAGTGAAAGTGCATGACCTGTCTAAGAACCAGACTATGCCTTTTAAATAACCTGTCAGTCATCTCCATGGAAACAATATCCAGCCTTATGATTGGTTGACAGTTTGGGTTCTGGTTATGTTAATGAATCTGCTTGAAATGAAAGTTTCTGCTTAGGCTCTTTTGTCAAGCTGAAGTGGTTTCCCACCGGGAACAGAGTACATGTTTCCTCCAGCTCTCGTTGCTCTTCTCTGCTCTGGTTCACCCCCACCCATCCCTCATCATTTAGTCATTAGAGCTGCTCCTGTTCTCTGTCTAAGCTGACTGAAAATGGGTACCAATCCCTGAGCTCTTCTGGGAGAGAGATAAAGAGAGAGAGAGAGAGAGAGAGAGAGAGAGAGAGAGAGAGAGAGAGAGAGAGAGACTAACACTAGATATTTACTACTTATAGAAGTCTTTTCGTTATTCAAACATTGTTCTGTTATACTTTATCATATACTTTTTTATACTTTTATCATTTTTTCTGTTAGTTTTTAAATGAAATGCCTGGAGAATTTAAGACATACATATCTCATATTTTCCTAGAGCAGTAGTTGCTCAACCTATTTTAGGTAAGCAGTGTTGTGCAAAATGTAAGAAATGTTCCTTTTCAATTTGTGAGGTAAGATATAAATGAAATTGGATCCCAAAGGATGTTGATTTGGAACGACAGGAATAAGCTAGGCTGGGAACTTTGATATTCTTCATGCTTTAAGCATCATTACGAAGAGTTTGGGATAAGTGTGTGTGTGTGTGTGTGTGTGTGTGTGTGTGTGTGTGTGTGTGTGTGTGTGTGTGTGTGTGTGTGTGTGTGTGTGTGTGTGTGTGTGTGTGTGTGTGTGTGTGTGGTACAATGGGAAATTAAGTGTAACGGAAACACCCTGGACAGTCATTCTATAATATTGAAAGTTTTATTAAATATAACTGAATAATATGAATACTGATGAATACAAAGTTCAAAAGAAAATAATTTATTGGAAACAAATAATTATTTTGTTACATTACGAGTGTGCTGTCATCGCGTTGTTCTCCCTGAATTAGTATTATTAAAAGTATTAATTTCCTTTAAAAAATCAGTCAAAAAATCAATTGGTCTCAATCTAATCATTCTAATAGCACATTCGATAATTTGTTATATTTACCTTTGTAAACTAGTCAGGTTTTTTATTTCAAAGAAACTAGAAAATATTTTTTGGAGTTCCTTTGATCTAATTATCGAAATAGAGAACTACCCAGTTTTCAGAACACTACATAAATTTGAGATATGAAAGTTTGCGTCTTAGCAGGCATGTAAAACTTGGTCAAAAGGTGATGATTATTAAAATAGTTTTTTTCTGTGGTCCTTGGTTTAATTGCCAATTGTGAAATTTATACCCATTGTCTTTGTCTTGGGTACTAACCTGTTTCTGTTTATTTTCTGCTTTCAAGCTTATTATCTTGAAAAATATAGGCTCTTAAAAGTGTTTAAATGCTTGCTGTTCATGTGTTGTTTTCTCTGTGTTCATTGTGAGCTACATTCACTTATAAGATGAGAAATCTCTTAGTTCCAGCAAACACCTCAGACTAAAGTTAAATTGCAAATTGACAGTTTGATTGGACCAAATCAAACCTCAAAGACAACAAATTTTGAGAGCACATTTAAAAGCCTTGTAATGAAACTAGAATGAGTCACCGTGGCAGTCGCACTATGAAAAGACGGTCTGGAATTTGAGCTAACAGGATCCAGACAATGTGTTAGGATGAAGATAACTAGATGGTCATCTCAGAAATAGCTTGTGTTACATGACTAATGTGACTATGTTAATGTGAATACTTAATTCTAACAACGAAGCGTGACAGACATGCACATAGTTCATACATCTAATCTTTGTACAGTCTCACTTGAGCAGAGAGAGGCAGAATCATTAGTTCTGATTGTAATTACCATACAGTAGAGCTCTTTATATTCTAGACTATTAGCACTGAAACCAGATCTACTAGATATTAAAGGAATTTTCTGTAGTTTTAAGCATCACTTATTATTGATATGAAATTTGCTTCACTTACACAGTATGAGTAATCTGAAATTTTGTTCTGTCACATTAGTCAGTATTCACTGGTTTGTACTGTGTTCTGCTCATGACAGATTAAAGCACTTACTTGCGCAACCAGTCGTTTAGTAGTACTTTCAGATAGCACTTTGCTATCCTCTGTTTCTGTTAGTATATTGTATGTACAATTGCCCCAAAAAGCATTCGGGCACTTGGATCACATTTGCTTGAATGATGAAACTATAAGTCATCAGCTTTTCAAGCCCTTCACTCGGGCTTTTACCATTTAGAAGAACGGTTTTCTAGTTTAATCTTTTTTTAAATGTAATGTAATCATGTGATGGCAAAGCTGGAATTTCAGCAGCATTACTGCAGTCACAAGATCCTTAAGAAATCATTCTAATATGCTGATTTGCTGCTCATTTTTTATTACTAGCAAATTTTTATCAGTGTTTCTGTGAAACCCGTGACACATATTTTCATGATTCTTTGATGACTAGAAGTTTTATAAATGAGCATTTTCTATTTGAAGTAGAAATCTTTTGTAACATTATATCTGTTATTATATTATATCTGTATATCTGTTTAAACATTCTTTCTGAATAAAATTGAAAGAATTAGTGGACCAGAATCAGTATCATGTAAATCTTAACCTTCTCTTACTGTTTTGTTCCTGCAACTCCACTTCTAATAGTTTAATTAAAATAATTTAGTATTAATGCATTGAGGGTTAGAATAATAAATGCAAGTAAAAATAGGTTGTAAATTCTTATTTCAGTTTTGAAGTGTATGTGTGCCCTTCTGTTAGTAATTTGTCTTCATTTAGAGTGGAAGACTCTCGGGCTCTCAACGTCTTCATTAACACAAGACTCAATAGCATTGATCTCACAGTGAACAATATGTGGTTGTATAGTTCTGAGAATACTTTTTTTTTTAAGCGCCCTCACAAATGTAGTGAAACGTCAAAAAAATGATTTTGAGGATATTCAAAGTGGTCCTTACTTGACATTATCATTAATAGTCACTATATTTTCTCTTCCAATCAACCTTTTTCTAATGACGGGTTCTTGACAGGGTCTTTGTCACTTCCCTTCTGTGTTTTATCACTGCATGTGACTTGATTCCCTAATTTCAGCATTCACTCTGATTCGTCCTTCAAAATAACCGGATTTGCGTAAGCTCAGAACAAGACTAGATCTCTCTTAAATTCATTCTTGATTACCTGCTTTACCAAGCACACAAGATGTAACCCAACTGCTATTCATTAGTGCAGGATCTCTATAGCAGTGGTCTAGCCGTATTTCTGCCGTCTCTCTGCTGGTTTGAACTTAATGATTTACGTCTGATTGTAATGCAGCTGCAGTGAGTGCTTCAGCACCCAGAAAACCTTCCAGCACCAGCAAGAATGAAATATAGATGAGAGCATATTGCTTATGAAATATGCCAAGTACAAACACACACACATAAAACCATATTTTCATCAATATCTTTATGGTCTGCTTTTCACCTTGTTATAGATAGATAGATAGATAGATAGATAGATAGATAGATAGATAGATAGATAGATAGATAGATAGATAGATAGATAGATAGATAGATAGATAGATAGATGGATAGAACAACATAGATAAATGGATGGATGGATGGATGGATGGATAGAACAACATAGATAGATGGATGGATGGATGGATAGAACAACATAGATGGATGGATGGATGGATGGATGGATGGATGGATGGATGGATTGATAGATAGATAGATGGATGGATAGAACAACATAGATGGATGGATGGATGGATGGATGGATGGATGGATGGATAGAACAACATAGATGGATGGATGGACGGATGGATGGATAGAACAACATAGATGGATGGATAGATAGATAGATAGATAGATAGATAGATAGATAGATAGATAGATAGATAGATAGATAGATGGATTGATGGATGGATAGAACAACATAGATGGATGGATTGATGGATGGATAGAACAACATAGATGGATGGATGGATGGATGGATGGATGGATGGATGGATGGATGGATGGATGGATGGATAGATAGAACAACATAGATGGATGGATGGATGGATGGATGGATAGATAGATAGATAGATAGATAGATAGATAGATAGATAGATAGATAGATAGATAGATAGATAGATAGATAGATAGATAGATAGATAGATAGATAGATAGATAGAGGGAATGTGTTGGAAAAACAGAGCGTTTTGCAGCCATACAGATTTTACACTCATCCTATCCATTCCAGTTTCCACGGCAACTACTGAAGCTGAATTTGGAGTGAAGATAAGACCTGCATCTATAATAAATAAATAAAGTTAGCAAATACGGCATCACTGACAATAACAATCAGTCTTGCCGTTTTTATTTTTTGTTGTGCCAGATGATGAATTAGATCACATATTACTTGTATAAATTATTAATTAATTATGCTGTTTATTACTTTATGTGCTTGCTCCACTTCTTTAATAATACATGTGCCCCTGGCCTGCATATCGCAATATTGAATCAGACAGTTAGAGAGAAAAAGTGAGAGAAAACAACAGAAAGTTACGTTATTTTCAATCATCCCTTGTTGGTCCTCTCGGCTGCCGCAGTTTATTTTTTACCTGCCTGTTTTGCTTATTTCAAATGCAGTGAAATCAGAAGAAATTAAACTCAGTTTGTGAGGCCAAAGGTTTCTCTTGCTGAAGTCATGTTATATCAGTACAAACCACAGCACAAGTCAGCAGCACATGTTCCCTGATAATGATGTACTTGCAATAAATTCATCTTAAATCCAAATCGAAAAAAGCTCAATTAGAGTTAATATCGATCTCCCATATTGAAATCACATTACCAGCCAGATACTAGGGCTGTATTCAATGCCACTTTTAGACATACACTGATGAACTTCCCTAAGCACTTCCCCTCGGGGCAATCCTCATCACCATTTTGAAGTGTTCAACTTCGTCAATTGGATGTGGGAACTTTAATTGTTCCCTCGAGCGAGTCTACTCAATTTGTGCACTTCAGTAAGATCCATAGATCACGATGCAACATGACTGTGGCGTCACAGCAGATCGCGTTAATTTATCCCACAACTCTTGTGTATGATATTGAGGTTATTTTAACTTTTAACTGCATAATACTTGTAGCTACCATAAGCTGACTATTATAGTTTATTGTACTGTTATCATTTTCATTTGTGTAATTTGCTCCAACAGCCCAAGCATACCCACAGGCCTATAGAATGGTGCAAAGCTAATTCATAAGGGTGGAAAACTGTAAATAATAAATCAGCTCCATTGCAGATTGCAAGTGATCAAGGTTTTACGGTGTTCCAGTTAAACACATTGCAGTGATTCTGCCAGTAGTGAACACTCGTGCAACGTTAAGCAATGACGTACATCTGAGTGAATGAGACAGAGGGAAGTTAGCGAGGGAAGGACATAAAAATATGGGCTTAAACATAACCATACATGAAGCAGGAAGTCCAAGACAATCCTGATATATATTTGAACAGGGTAGCCATTTTTTTCAGCTTTAACGCTAACAATTGGCATTTTACCTCCTAGTAAAAACGCTAAATTATATATATATATATATAATTTAGCGTTTTTACTAGGAGGTAAAATGCTAATTGTTAGTGTTAGTTTATATATATATATATATAAATTATAAATTATGTATATAATACATAAATGTATAGAGAGAATCTTAATTAGAGAATTAGAGCAATCTTAAATTTAAATTTATATGTACATAAATTAATATAAATTCATATTTAAATTTATGCAAATAAATTATGGATAAGAAATGATTAATTATATACAGTGGAGTTCACTTATCTCGACCTCGGTTAACTCGCCAATCCTACTAGGTCGACGTTTTTGAAGTGGAACCGCAAAACTCCCTATTAGCATTTTCTTATCAGTAATGTTGATTCTTTAATGTTGCCGAACCCTAATATCTCGAGCACAAAAGAGGGACACATTTGCCACTTCACATGGTTATCTCGTGACTAATGATCGTACTGAGTTCACTTTGCATGCGCTGAGTTTGTGTTGCACGTGAATCTCCAGTGAGACTTCACTCACAGTGCTGCGCAGCCGCAAAAGATGTGGTGCACATATGCCTTTTGTTGTTAGCAAACATATACAGTGTATGTACATTTTTATAGCATGCCGATCGCTTCATCAAATAAATCGCTATATTGGCTGTTGGTTATCTCGATGCTTTTTTGCAACCTCCGAGGCCGTCGACATAACCGGATTCCACTGTATATATAATTTAGCATTTTTACTAGGAGGTAAAATGCTAATTGTTAGCGTTAAAGCTACAAAATGGCCTCCCAGTTCAAATTGTCCTATAGTGTGACATGCTATATTCCATTGAAAACTACTGTAATCAGTATTTATATTGTATTATAATTATTGTGCATGCAGTTTCTATGTCCTTGTATTCATTGAGAGATTATGTGTCCATAAAAATTCACATTTGTAATCAACTACTGAAAGTAAAAGACTGGTTAAAGCGGTGAATGGACCAGTTACAGCATCTAAAACACACATTTATAGCATTATATAAACTTCTTGATGTTGAAAAGAAAGACTGTCTATTTGTCAACAACCTTTTTGTGTGATGGTGCATCTATGCGATTGGTAGTCCAAGACTAAGACCACTGCATCTGTCATCAAAACAAAAACACAAAAATTGTGATAGCAGTTAGTTAGTTTGTGTAATGTTGTATCTGTCCTGCAGATGGCGCTCCACTGAGTGAGCTGTCGTGGTCGTCTTCTCTGGCTGTGGTGGCTGTGTCTTTCTCTGGACTCTTTACTTTCATCTTCCTCATGCTGGCTTGCCTTTGCTGTAAACGAGGTGACATTGGCTTTAAGGTGAGAGCCTCTTTCATTTCATTCTCTTTTTAGAACAATGGCTTTTAAATTTCCACATTATTTACAGGGCCCAATCTTTGAAATAAGCCAACTCAGTAAATGTCAGTTCCAATCAGAATATTGGGCCAGGCCCAATTAAATAAGCACACAATGCAAATCTCTTCCTCTTGTTTTCCTGTCATTTTTTTTTCATGTTTTCTTTCAAATCGTATTGCTTCCAGCTAGATTTATTCATGTTTAATGTTTAGTGAACATTTATATACTTTAATTCAAGATGCATAGCTTAAATTGATCTTGTTTTAAAGATTTTTACTGTAAAACAAACACTATTCATTATGAATAGTATTTTCTGCATTGCACCAACAACGATAAAACAATGGCATCCTATATTGTATAGTAAATGCTCTGGCTTTCTCATGCTACTGACTATGAATATGTAATGTATATTGTGCATTAATAATGTGACAGAAGACCTGGAGGCAAAGATTTATTTTCCTTATCAAATAAGTAGAAATTTGAGTTGAAATTATTATATGAGGAGAAAGAGTGCATGGAGAGAAACTATCGATGTAGGAATCAGTTACATCATTTAGCCAAAATTATACAAAAAAAATAATTGCAGAATTCCACGACTGACCAATCACAATCAAGGTTTTTGGCTGAACTTGTCTTTTCAGCAATGTATTAACACAAAAACATCTCTCTCTGTTGTGACTTCTTGGCCTGTTGCCGTCCTGCAGTTATGAATGAAATTGTGAAGTCTGAAAAGCATCACTCATGAATCATTTCTGAGTCTGTTTCAGATATGTAGGAATGCTTTGATCAGCTACTTGAGAAGTAGCACAACTCATGCACACATGCATTCTTTTCAACTGCATGTCCTCTTGCCCTTTTGAAGTTACAAGTCCAGGAGTTTCAGAGAAAAGCCATTTCTGCAGAGCAACCACTTAGTCCTGTCTCGTAAGGTTAAATGAACATAGAAGAGAGCGCAGGGACACAATCACATCCCTGCAGACGTGTTTTTGTAGTGAGCAGCGGAGGCCTTCAAATGGCATATGGCCATAGATCTCGCGCACATTGTGCATTTTTCAGCAGCAACTTTAAAGTGGGTCAAGGCACAGGAGAAATGAGACTTGTGTAAGTATTTAGAAGAGGATAGCTCTTTCATGCTTCTTAGGACATGGTCTTCAGTAAAGGCCAAATATTTGTAATTACAATCTCTCAGTGGAACGACAGCTCAGTGCTCCAACATCAGCTGCTTTAAACAGACTCTTCCTTCCTTCCTTTTCTCTCTCTCTCTCTCTCTCTCTCTCTCTCGCCGTGTCTATTACCTAACACAATTCCTGTCTCTACTTGATACTCTTTCATTCTTCTATACAAGTTGGAAATCTGGCAGGCATGAAGCTAATTGATTAATTCCCCTTCAGCATTCTCAAGGCTTCACACGCACACTTACACAATTTGTGAACACTGCAAAAACACTGGTTTGTTAGGTTGAAGTGAGACTGTAATACAGTGCTTACATAAAGTGTAAGTGTTTTTTTTTTACTAACATGTTGGGTGATGAATATGGAGGGTCAATCATAAAAATTCATCAAGTGTTGGTGAATAAATTAAGTTATTCATCTGCTGTCTAGTAACTTTACATGCTTAAAAAAGAATTTTATAAATGAAAACTGACTTTATTGATGTAATTGACACACAATTAGTTGTTTTTTGCATATAATCCTAAAAATTCAGTCTAGCTATTATTGTTCATTGACGTCAATCTGTACTTAAGTTTTATTCAGTTTTGTATCTTTTATATTCTATTCTAGGGTTTGGTTTAAACTTTTCTGTTTTCAAAAGCCTGATATGAACCGGACAGGTGTATTTGTGTACGATGCACCTACACTCCCATTCAAATTTTTTTTTATTTTTTTTATTTTTTTAAAGAAGTAAAAGCAGTAATATCAAATAAAAGTTTTCTATTATATAATTTATATAATTTCAAATGTTATTTATTCCTGTGATGGCAAAGCTGAATTTCCTGCATCATTGCTCCAGTACTTCAAAGAAATCATTCTAATACACCAATTTGATGCGATTTCGATACAGTGATACAGTGATTTTTGTTCAGGATTCTTTGATGTCAAAAGAACAACATTTATTTGTTATAAAAAATGATCAATTTAATATCTCCTTGCTGTATAAAATTATTAATACAAAAAATAAAAATGACAAAACAAACAAAGGTAAATCCACGAAGGTAAATGCAACATAACAGCATCTCATGCAAACAACAACCGACAACCGTGGGGGGAACTTTGAGAACTAAATACACACTGTGATGGTAATTAATTAGTGTCCATGAGTGGCGGGAAACTGAAACAAAGAGACATGTGACTGAATGAAAACAAACTAAGGGTCTGTGTTGTGTTAAGGAGAAGGCAAAGGATTGGAGAAAGGGGCAGGCGTAGGGATGACGAATGCTGCCAGAGGGATGTAGGTGGAGGCTCCGGATGAAGATGGGTGCTGGGAGGAGGCGAAGGGATGGCGAGAGTGGGTCGACGAGATCTTGGTGTGGAACATCTGCGCCCACAGATCCAGAGTGCAGTGAAGATGACAGCCCATTGTGGAGACGATGGAGGGAGGAGCCAAGGTGTTGAAGTGACCAATGACGTCCTGGTTCCCAGAGCGCAGACAGAGAGCTGATGGTACTGAGTGACTTAGGCGAGGCCGGTGGTTGTGTGACCTGTGACTTCACGCCCCAACAAGGCGTTCCCGGGGAAGATGCAAGAATGCAGACATCCCTGGTCAGACTTACTCTGGGGCTCTAGCTCTGGGGCAATGGTTGGCCCCTTCTTCCTTGTGCTCTGGCTCGCACATCGCGGTGGACGGCTCTGTCTACGATGCTCTCACGAGATGTCTCTGCAGTCAAGGGTGTTGGTGGGCTGGGCTCTGGGTCAGGCAGTTTTCCAGATCGGGGATGAAGCTTTCCAGACATTGAATGATGGCCTCCTTTGAGTCCAGTCCTGAGATGTCTGGGAGCTCCCTCGGATGAATTCACTTCCATCCACTACAGTGATTTTATGATCCAGGGGGCAGGTGATGACAAGACGAAATAATCTCTCTGTGAAGGTGAACAGATAGCAGCTCTCCCTTGCCACCACTGCGCTCTGTCCTATGAGCTTAAAACTCAAACTTTTATCCTTGAGGTTACTTGATCTGTTAGTCGTTGAAGAAGACGATGAGGGGTTCAAAAAGGTTCTATAAACAAAACAGTTCGAATGAAAACAAACAAAAGTAAATCCACAAAGGTAAATGCAACGCAACAGCGTCTCTAACATTCAAACAACAACTGAGGGGTGAAAATTGAGAACTAAATGATTAGTGTCCATGGTGACTGATGAGTGGCGGGACCCTGAAACAAAGAGACATGTGGTTGAATGAAAACAACAGTGTGGTGTGAGGGTGTGACGCCCTCAAACTATCGAACGCTAATGTACTTGCTCAAAAAGGCAGATATGCAATATATAACATTTGCAAATGGATGCACATGCATATAGAACATGTTTTGAATATTTCCCTGGCTTTAATATCTGTGCCTGTGTGTGAGGATACGTGTTGTGCCAATAGCTGGAGCAAGGCCTGTCATGCACATGTGAGAAAGAATGAGCACAAGGAAGGAAGGATGAAGAAAAAAAAGAGTGATGTCATAAGCACAGAATGTGAAAGCCTTTCCCTGTTAGAATTTTTTTTTTTTGTCTGCCTCGCATTTTTGTGGAAGCGTCTCCACTATTATTAATCTCTGGTCATCCACACTCTCAGGGGAAGAACACAGGAACTGCCCTTCCCTGCATTCTCTCTCTCTCTCTCTCTCTCTCTCTCTCTCTCTCTCTCTTAAGTAGAGGATCTATTTGCTTTTTACTTGTATGTTTTCTGGAGAGTTATCGTGATGTATTTTCGAGACCTGGACTTTCAGCAGCATGGACAGGTTCCTAATGTTCAGTCCAGTGAGGGATCCATGTGGGGTCCTGTGGACACCTCACAGGTGCTCCATGAAGAGCTCAGCGGTGCTGGTTCACGGGGTGGAAGGGAAGAGTTAAAGATTCAGCACAACCTGTTAGATCTAACGCATGCATTAAGACCAGGTAAGATGGGAAATTGCTGAAATCTTTGCACTAACACAATAGGGCTTTCTTCAGAAAATTGTTACAGTAGTGTGTATGCTTGAGTATAATTCAAAAATAACATTGTTGTTCAATTATGAAAATAAGAGTTTAGCTTATAGTAGATTAGGAATCTGAGGAATCTGAAATTATGGAAATCTGAAAATGTTTTATGTACAGTACCATTATAGGAATCATACATTGCTCACTGACGTTGTTGCACCAGGGCTAGTTGAGCCCAAACCGGGGCAAGTTGTCTTTGAATCAAAGGTCCAATTACACAAATGCTGGTTTTCTCTTTAAGTGGTAAAGTGGCAAATATCTGGGTTAAAGGATCTTGCATCATTTCTTAATATTCCTTCAGAAATAAAATCCACATTATTTTTATACAAAAAATGTCATTTTGGAATTTAAATGCTGCAGGTTATCACATTTTAGAAAATGTTGTAATTTACAATGTTTTTATTTTTAATAAC
The DNA here is from genome assembly GCA_037043235.1 of Rhodeus uyekii. Taxonomy (NCBI): domain Eukaryota; kingdom Metazoa; phylum Chordata; class Actinopteri; order Cypriniformes; family Acheilognathidae; genus Rhodeus; species Rhodeus uyekii. Next base: position 1,819,928 of record JAWRVZ010000059.1, read on the forward strand.
TATTACTATTGACTGACAGAAAAGATTACCTTTCACTTTTAGGCAGATTGTTATGTTTCATAATTATTGTACTGTTTAAATGTTGCTGGAAAGCCTTAGTTTAATGTCAGGATCTCGTTGTGACAATTTACCCCATATTTTTAAAGGCAGAGAGATGTTTTTTTTTTTTTTTTACTTTGTTTTAATGAGATGTTGGAGAGCCATTTCCAAAACAAATATTTAGTCAAAGATTGCCAAATGCATTGTTTTTGGATGAAAGTGTTGGATTCTCCTAAAGAAAGAAATGCGTTAATTGATATTCTTGGAATGGACATGTACTTGCTTAAATCAGATGTTTCTTCTGCAGAGGATGTGACAGTGCAGAGAAGATGTTTCTGATCATTAGCCTGATGTGATAAAATGAATCAGTGCGATTCAGCTGGCAGCAATGTTTATCCCGTGACTTGACCTTAGCACTGTGGTTTCAGGCGACAAATTATTGGAGGCTTTTAGTAAGACTCACAGCATGCCCTACTGGGAATCTCAGCACTATCTGAATCAAGACAGTGTTCAGTAGCACTGCCATGTGCTGGGCAGATCAGGAGCCGGGTCATATGGCAACCGTGTGGGGCGTGTGAAGATGTGGACGATGGGGCCTCTTGGGGAACTTGAATGTTTGTGTATGTATGCTTGTCATTTTGAAGTGTGTCCGACCCCTCTAGGTCACTGTTTTCCATTTCTCCAACCCTGCATCTCTGCACTCGCGTTCACAGAAAATTTGCTTGCATCTGGAGGAGCATTTCCGATTTCCAGATCATGCCAAGTTTTTTCTTGTCTTTTCTTAGCACTGTCTCATCTCTCTTTGTAGTTTCATCACATCCGTAAGCAAATTGGAACACAACGTGCAAGTTTGAAGCTCTTCGGATTAAACGGATGGCTCATTATTTCATCTGGTTATAGTGACATGCTCTTTAATGGACTGTTTAATACATTGTAATTTGTTCCAGTAAGCATTAAATTGACTTTTTATATTCATTTCATTAAAAGAATCAGGTTAAACGCTCCTCAATTAAAGTTTCTTCTCAATTTAAAGCTCTCTCTGCTTGTTTATCCTTGTACATATAGTTTTAAAAGGACCACATACAAACACATTTTTAGTTTTCATGTTTTATGGGGACTTTTATACTGTACAAACTGTATATTTTATCCCTTAATGCCTCTAAACCTACCCACACAGAAAACTTTCTGCGTTTTTTAGATTATTACAGCATCATTTAATTTGATTTATCTTTTGTCTCCACAAAGATTTTAGATATTGCCATTTTTATGGAAACATTTTGGTAACACATACACACACGGATTCACGCACGCACACACACACAATCACATACATTTAAATAAAGGGTCCATGAAACCGTCTCACAAATCTGGAATTGCTGGAAAAACATAATGTGAGCTGGAAAAAAGCTGGAAAATAAAATGTAACTATTGAGATAACTTCTAAAAACAAAACAAAAGGAATAAATCATTTTTCAAACTAATTAAGGGGGGAACCTATTCTTATCTTTAAAATAATGCAAAAATCTCAATGGTTTTTGTGTCTCGTTTTTCTTTATATAAATTATAATTTACTATTTGTTTTCTTTTTTATAGGTGAAAGATAACCTGGACATTTCTTTATGACATTCACCCGCTCAAGAGTTATACTGCTATGCTACCTTAACCTCTGACCTCTGTGTAACCTCTGTGTTTTTCATTGCTACCGCAGGAGTTTGAGAATGCAGAGGGAGAGGAATACCCAGCGGACATGTCCACGCCGGCATCGCCTGCTTCTCGCACTGGTCCCGACGTCTACATCCTGCCTCTCACCGAGGTCTCGCTTCCCGTCGCCAAGCAACCGGGCCGTTCAGGTGGGTCATTGTCACACCACATCATTTGATTATTAAAAAGAAGCTTTTGCTATGAGCAGGACCAGATGTGATTGGGCTTGTTGAGAATATACTCCCAGTCCTGAATCCACTCTGACCCCACTTATGCAACTCCCACACGAGTTTCACATTCTCTGGACTGAGTTTTTTCCCAGAAGATATTGTTAATGTGTTTGGTTTCACTTCCAACCCACAAGTTCTCCAGTGTAAAATCCAGAAGAGACCAACGCCCTGCTGCTGCCTGCACTCTTCCCTTCTGGGATGGACACTGTCCCACTACCCTGCCTTGCTCTGGACCAGCTGTTCCATGGTCGTTCAAAATTCAAAATAAAACAATAAACCTTACAATTTATGAGTGTAAATTTGAATTGAATTGTTAACACAAGTTCATTTAATAAGTATGATGAAATATACACAGATTTCTATTCAGTCTATGGTTCCATGAAAAACCTTTCAAATGTAAAAAATCTTACATTTTTTTCTTTCCATTAAAAAGTTCTTAGTGGAACCATAAAGGGTTCTTCTATGGTATTGCTCCGAAAACCCCATTTTTGAAACCCTATAATTGATATTTTAAACGCATCTACAATACTGTTCGAAAGCTTGGGGTTAGTAATATATTTTTTAATGGTTTTGAAAGAACTCTTATTTTGTCTTAACTTTACAGTAAGTTTTTTTTTTTTATTATTATTATTATTTTAAAATACTGTAATACCTCGGTTTAGTTCCAAGAGCTCATATCTCAAAATTCTCGTACACCAAAACAAATTTCCCCATAATAATGATATAAAAATCACTCGATTCGTTCCACATGACCATAAATGCCCATTTTAAATATTTTTTGGGTTTTACCCTATTAATTACAGTTAAAATTATAACCATTAAGATCTCATATAAATACTAATTAATAATTGACAATTAAACTCTAAAAATACTTGACAATTTACTGTAACGTGCACTTTAGCTTTGAGTCGCGTTGCTGCTGGCGTGAAGGAGACGAGAGGAGGGTTTTACTGCTTACAGGGAGAATTTCATCCCTTCTTTCTTACTCATCTTGAGATCATTGTCTATATGCTGTAGCGATCAATAATAGCGATAGCGATCACAGTTAATGTTAACAACAGGAGGTAAAACCGCTGTAAATCACTTATAAAAGTATCACTGTGGTGAATGATGCAACTAAACCGGGCGATGCTGAGAGAATGAACGAGTTAATGGATGATAGGCTTTGTGAGAGGCTGTCGTTAGGATATTTCCAGGAAAAATGCGCGCGAAGATGTTGAGCGTTATGACTTTTCCACAAAGAAATGCGTGTGGGCGAGGGAAAAATTTTCTCGCACTCTGATACAATGCTTGTACACCGATTTGCTCGTATACAAAGTCACTCGTAAACCGAGGTATTACTGTATAATAAAATGTAATTTATAACTATTTTCTGTAGTTTCTGTAGTAAAACTGTAGTTTTTCTATTTAAAACTACAGTTATTTGAATTCATTTTTATTTAACTTTCTTCCATTAAAATTCTAATTGGAATTCTGCATCCTGTTTTTCTCCTCAATTCAAATTCAGTTCAAATTTAGACACTGAATTGGAATTTTAAAAGGATTTTCAATTCAAAAAGTGCATAACTCTGAACAATGAACAATAATCAGAGCTTTTGGTTGTCATGTAGCCTTATGGTCTCTCTGCACTGGAATCTGTGGATTGACCCAAGACCACAAGGCTTGCGGGAGCAAATACTTTTGAAGAGAGACACTTATTTGTGTGCACTGCACTCACAGTATTAATCAGCATTTCTGTCTAGTTTTTCAGTAAGAACATCCTTAAAGATTAGGACTTGTTTACATAGAATGTTTTATTAATTAAGCTTATTTTTCTTACCCCACCAGCAAATAGTTTTAAAATGCAAACAATTCTTCACTGCACCATTTTGTAAATGTATTCATCTTTGTTTTTCGGCTTTCTCTCTCTTAGCACAAACATCTGCCTGTTGCATAATGCCGCCTCAGCCAGCCTACATAAATGTGCTTTGGAATCTGAAGAATTTCAGAGACGTTGTGTACATTCCGATCCATCCATCTCCCTCTTTCTCGTAACAACAACTCAATTTATTATAGTCCGAGAGTTATGCTAACAACTAATGTGGTGTGATTAGTGAAGGTCAGAGGTTAAGAGGTTGCGGTTATCTAGATCTAGCTCACAGAACTCTCCGTTAACCCTCCGCTGTGGCATTTTATTTATGCAATAAGTGAATAATAGATGCAGTGCCACCTGACAGATAAAATGCTAATTCATCAAAGCAAAAATCCCACTAAGGTTTCTTATACGGTATAGTCTGCAGGGTCCATCTGTAAGAATGTCATAAATGGCTTGGTCTCAGGCGTTGCTTGGATGATGTCACTCCTAAAGGATGAGGTTGAGGTAAGATACAAACCTCCTGCCAGGAATTGCAGGTCTCAATCAATGTGACTCGGACAGCATCTGTCTGTAATCAGAAATTCTTCTCTTGGGAAGTCAGTTAGACAAACGAAGAAGCTAATTGTAGTGTTTATCATCTTATTTGAGTGGTTTCAGCCAAACGGATCATATATTGCACTCTGGTGTGTAGTATCCACCCCAACACAGCTGTGCTCATAAACACACCCTATTTTTCTCTCTCACACACACACATTTACATCTGAGCGAGCGCATGCTTTATAAACCACATCATTTCATAAATAACATGCGCTCGCACCCTCATTATCGCACTCACTTCATTAAACTACATTACAAAAATATTATTCAAACTGATTAGCATTGCTGGGAAAATAGACTAGAGGGACGAATAAAGCAAGACGTGCGCAGGAGCAGCAGCAAACACAACACACTGTGTTTGATTATTCTATTTGGTTTGAGGGGAGGATTTCTCACCATTTTATTCCCAACAACTGTATTCCCAGAAAATATCTGGCCATGACTGGGAATGAACAAGCCAAGTAATCATTCAAGAACATGCTATTTGCACATCGAGCAAATCCTGATATGTGATATGAATTTTTGTTGTTGTTGTTGTTGTTGACACCTCAGTGTTTTTCTGTTCAGCTCTGTTCATATTTGGCCTTAAAGTAAAGCTGTGTCTGAAACCGCTCCCCATTTCCTATATAGTCAGTCATTTCATAGTGGTGTCTGAATTCTGAGTGAACAACTCATTCCCTGCATTCATTCATCCGATATACACTGGCAGAAGCAAAATCAACACGAGCTTGAAGAGAGTGGGGAAGCGAGAGATTTTGAATGAGAGATGCAGATTGCAGCTTCCTTATTCCTGCTTTAACATTTATTTGACAGTGGTTGTAATTTTACCTTACCTTTTTTTTATTTCTTGATTAAAATGAAATGATATGAATAAGGTACAATACAACTCAACATTCAAATATTTTACTAATATTAAAAATATTATACATATTTTACTAACAGTGTTTTACCAACAGAATTTTACTACTGTAATTCTAATTTCCTGAGGTTTGTTAACTGACAAGACTAAAAGAAAGAAATGATAATTTGATGGAAAATTGGCTTTAAAATATTTGTTAATCAGCATATCCATTATAATGTAATTATAAAGTCATCTTATCTGAACGTAAACTGTTTCAAAATACTAAAAATAATAAACACATAGAATTACTTGTAAAACGCACATGTTAATAATATGTTTACTCTTATTGCCAGTGTTTAATTATTAATTGAATGATTATGAACACAAATCAAGAATAATCTAAATGAATATGTATTGTATCGATGAAACTGTGAAGTTGCCGTGGAGTTATGTATAATTACGATATAAAGTCTGTTATTGATTTTTAGGATTTTTATTATTTTCTAAAGTAAGGTACATGTAAGATAAAAGTAGCTACATGTGACAGCTCTAACTCTCAAATTGGCTCACTTATTTTCTTTCACTTCTATTTCAGCTGTATTTCATTGAGCAAATATTATTTTATTATTTTATCAGTTTTAGTTAACAATAACATTTGTATAGTATTTCAAGTTTTCTTTGTGTTTGGCTTTGTGCTGCTAATGATGGATATACACATTGATTTGATTCATAAATTAATTTCACGTAATTGCAATCCATGCATTTTGTAACTATATCTTCAGCCGCTTCAAATGTGCTGTATGGCTGTTTGCAACCCCATTGTAATATAATATTTCATATCCTGCACCCACATCAAACATTCTGATTTGTTCACCGGCCATTTGCCTTCCCAGACTAGAAACCCCAGGAATAATAGCATTAGTGTTTCCATCCTCTCAGTGGTACCAAGCAGCACCGCCGGCATGACAAAGAGCCCAATTCTCCCCGGCGAGGGCTCTCTGAGAGGGGGCAGGCAGAATGAACAGCCTCTACAACACCACATGGGCGTAAAATATGGCTGCTGCATAAAAAGAGGACAGGGATTGAGACAGTATGTCATGCACCCTTACAATAAACTGTCTGTTTGTGGGTACGATGAGATGAGCGAAAGAGAGAAAGGGAGTGTTGTGGCTTTTTGAGATGATAGAGATATGCAAGGATCTGTCAGAAAATCACTGGTCAAATCCATCCTTACTGCGGCAGTCTTCATCCATTCCCTGCTTTCTCTGACTTCTGCATTTCAGAAAAATGCTTTTCAAGCAGTTTGATAGATCACTGCAAGGTTTTGGACTCTTCAGACAGACACTCGAAGTTGATTTTGTTCCATTTAACCTCATTCTTGCACAGAAGATTTCTCACTGCCATTTGGAGAGGATATTTGGATGATGTTTTTTGTTTTTGCTGGAGGACAATCTTGATAAACCTTCACTTACAACGCTCAGTTGTGCGCTAAGGGTGTGTTATGTTGGAACAGCTCAATTAATGTTTAACTAATGGTGCTAATTTCTCATCATTATTCAAATTCAGTTGTATTTTTTCCCTGTTTTCTGTGTTTTATCTTTTATATACATTTGCTTATTTGACAGTGCAATGGATCTAATACGAAAGTTCAAAAGAGTGAGAAATTATGAAATTGTTTTTTTTCTTGTTTTTTTTCTAATTTACAAAAGAAAATTCATTTAAAATTATATTGTCAATATATGATCATCCTGAGAACATCTGATCATCTGCACAATAGAAGTATTTCTTAGTCATGTTACGTTTTTTTTGTTTTGTTTTTTAAATCCTAAACCTTTCTTGGTTTCACTGGTTTTTGAATGCCAGTTTTTGCCACTGGTTCAGTTGCCAATTAATATTTTGTTCTGTCTCTGTGTGATAATCATCCTGTAGTCCAGCTCCTGAGATCCACAGATCTTGGCCGCCATAGTTTGCTTTACATAAAGGAGATTGGACATGGCTGGTTTGGCAAGGTAAGTCTAGTTGGTCTATTGTTTGTTGGTTTTGAATGTGCGCCTCGCAGACATGGATGCCCTAAGTGTGTACTCCTACAGATCAAAGTTTTAGCTTGGTTTAGCCCTGTAGTTTAGTCCCAAGGATGTAAAAATAATCTTCCGTGCTGCATTACCATTGCCGTGCCTCAGTAATACTCGAGCTTTGATGTGGCAATCGTGTCTTGACTGTTCCCTGCGAACATTTCTGTATAGCAGTGAATTCCTGAAGCACTTTAATATTTCATAGGAAATTTTTATTGTGCCTCTTTCATTCTCCTTTTTTTCTCTTTTGTCTCTACTTCTTTGTCTTTTTGTAACACACACACACATAAACACACACACACTACCCCAATTACCCCAACTTTCCATTGAATGGGTATGTCCATCTGTATGTCTGTCTCTGTGGCTGCATGTTTTCTGATGTCTCATCTGGTTTTGTTGTTTCGTCTTTCTGCCTTTCCTTTTGAGCAACTTTTCGCATGATTCCTGGACTTGATTTAAATATCTTTGGGTTGGTTTGTGTGGAATATCTGTCTTCAATTTCCTTCCTTCCTTCCTATGTGGCCATGTCCTTGTGAACATCTGTTTGTGTCTATCTGTGTCACCCTGTCCATAATTGTGTGTGTTGTCCATTTTCCCTCTGTTCATACCTGTGTGTGTGTGTTTCTGTTGTCTTTCCCTTGTGTGTTTGTGTGTGTTTTGTGTATATGTGTGTCTGCGGGGTGTTGTTCGCAGGTATTGTTGGGGGAGGTTCACTCTGGTCTCAGCAGTACCCAGGCAGTGGTGAAGGAACTGAAGGCCAGTGCCAGTGTGCAGGACCAGATGCATTTCCTGGAAGAGGCTCGGCCATATCGGTAAACAAAATTTATTTTATTTTAATCTCTTTTGCAAGAATGAATAAAGAGGTTTGTTAATGGATAAGTTGTTGGTTCAGATCCCTCTTAGGTTGACTGTCCTAAGTTGAGTTGAACATGATTCATTTGTAACGAACAAACTAAAATGTAGGCCATCAAATGGAAAGTTCACTCAAAAATGTATATTCTGTCATTTACTCATCTTCATGCTATTCAAAACCTGCATGACTTCTGAACACAAAAGAAGATATTTTGAAGAGGGTTGTCCCATAAAATGAAAGTCGCGGGGTTGCAAAACAACACAGACCCACTTACTTTTACTGTATGGAGAAAAAAACAAAAAAAACAAAGACACAAACATTTTTCAAAATTGTTCTTTTGGGTTCTACAACAGGAAAATGGTGAGTAAATGATGACAGAATGTTAATTTTTTGAGTGATCTCTTGTAAAATGAATGATAAAATCAGTGATGATTGTGGTCAAACTCTTTCTGCAGGTCTCTCCAGCATCCAGCTCTAGTGCAATGCCTCGCTCAGTGCACAGAGGTCACTCCCTACTTAGTGGTCATGGAGTTCTGCCCACTGGTTAGTCTAATAGCTCTGTTGTGTGTTTTTATGATATCCCTTTTGTTTGTTTTTTTCCTCTCTAAAACCTCTATCCTTAAGTGTTGCATTTTTGTATCTCATAAACAATGCAATCAAGCGGATTTGAGGGGAAGGAGTGTATTTTTGGAAGCTGTGTTGGGGGTAATGCATTAAAAGTAATGTGAGTTACATAATAAGATTACTTTTCAACTAACTAATAAAGTAACTCATTACAAAAAAAACAAAAACTTGAATATAGTTACAAAAGCCAAATTTGTAATTTTTAATTTTTTTTAATAATTAAAAAATAAACAAGCAAGTCCAGCCCAGGTGAGAAAAAGTAATGGAAAGTAATGCATCACATTAAAATAACTAACAGAATTATTTACTATTTAGGGTGTAATACAATACTGTAATGCATTACTTTTAATAGTAACTTTCCCCAACACTGTTTGTAACTAACCAGATTATTTTTGCCTGCTGGGTGATAAAACAGATGAAAAAGAACCTAGAGAAAATGTTAAAAGACCAGAATATCATTGAGTCTTTGTAGAAATTGGACCAGTAAGCAACCATCTAGAGCACTATACATAAAACACAACCTAGCAACCGCATAGCAATGCGCTTAAACCTTTCATAATACTAAAGCAACCATATAGCAATGTTCTGGCAACTATGCACAACACCTTAATGTAGTGCCTGCTTATTTTATATGTCAAAGTGCTTTATTTTATATGCAAGGGTCACACAAGATAGTGTGCTTGTTATTTTTATATCATTCTTCATGTGCTACATGACTGTGTTTTAAAACAGATCAAGCCTTAGCAGCTACATCAAATGTTGCTGCTCTCATAATGTTGTTAGATATCGCCCCTCAGTGGATAGCTGAGGCAAATCAGGCTGACTGTAGACTCGTTTGATAATTAATTTACACCTTACCTTTGTATCTTAGCATTTGTTTTCTCATGATGACAGGGTGATGTCAAAGGTTACCTGCGCAGCTGCCAGGCAGCAGATCCCATGACCCCTGACCCCTTACTGCTTCAGAGAATGGCATGTGAGATCACTTCAGGCCTGCTTCATCTTCACAAAAACAACTTCACCCATAGGTTTGGCAACACTTTCAAACCTATTGAAATTCTATTTTAATGTGTGAATCCTTGTTTAGAGAACCTTTGAATCCTTTAACTTTAGGAAGTATAATAGTTATCATCATTCTCAAATAGACTATTGGGAGACTGCCATCAGATTTAGAATGAGTGTGAATATCTGAATTCCCTGCTTCTTCCCTTTCATGGTTTCTCCCTGCAACAATCTCCTGATGCTGCCTGAGTGTTTTTACTCCACTCCAGCATCAGTGATTTTGTTGCGGGGGGTCACCACACATCTTCGAGCCGCTTCAACATCTCCTTGCCAAGATACTTTGAACAGGTTCTTGAAGACAAGAGAATTATTTTTGGAATCCAAGATAAAATATTTTTGGTCCTGCATCTTCCCTACTTTGTAACTGTACTGTGTAATTGTATGCATGGTTCCAGTTGAGTAAATAACATCCAGTTATCTTTGAACTAGCTAGCGGTATGAAGACATTTAGCCCATGTTCTATTTTCAGAAGGTGCTTATCATATGTTTATTTAATTATTTTTGTTGCACTGATTTTCTGCAGTGATCTGGCTTTAAGAAATTGCCTGCTAACGTCAGACATAAATGTCAAGATTGGAGACTATGGACTATCGCACAGCAAGTACAAGGTATGTACACTTAAATCTCAATTTCTTTAATCTATACAATTTTTATATATAATATATCTATAAAGTCATAAACATGAGATTGAGATTACAGTATTTACTCTTCAAAGTTGGTTTTGAGATTTTTCACTCTTCATATCTCTTCGTTCCCAGGACGACTACTTTGTGACATCAGATCAGACCTGGATTCCTTTACGCTGGATTGCCCCTGAACTGGTGGATGAGGTTCATGGTAACTTGCTAGTGGTGGACCAAACTAAGGAAAGCAATGTCTGGTCAGTACCTTTACTCAAGGCTACAACACATATCAATTTTTTAAATCTTTGTGGGTATTATAATGTTAATATAATGTTGAATTTAGGCCTTTGTTTTGTATTTAGGCTGTTTAGGAACAATGCACCACCTCTTAAATAACCTTTATTATTGTAGTGTCTAAGTGGCAAGATAGATAATAAGTCAATATTGACTGATGCATTAATTGCTATTAGTTACTAGAATGTGTTATACTTTATCTCTGTACATAGGTCACTTGGCGTAACCATCTGGGAGTTGTTTGAGTTGGGGAATCAACCATACCGCCATTATTCTGACCGACAGGTTCTCAGCTATGCTGTGAAGGACCAACAATTGAAGCTGCCCAGGCCACTTCTTAAGTACCCTCTTGCTGACCGCTGGTGGGTGTCTAATCGATTTTATGTTGCTCTTCTTACTCATTTCATTAACCATTACCTAGAGTTAGAGCCTGAAAACACTATAACACAAACTACACTATATTGTAATATTGTATGTATTGTTTCATTTTCATTTGAAATAAAAAAACAAATTACTAGATGACCAACACTGCATAATATATTAAGATTTGTTTTAGACTTGATTGTACCTTGAATATTATAACAATAATAATTATGCAGTGTTACTATATGTATCTTGTTTTAAGTTTTTAGATTAATGTTTACTGAAAATAGATCAAAAGACCTAAAAGCTCATTTAGAAGTCACGAGTTTGCCATAGAAGTGTTTGTGTTTCTGTTTCACCAGGTATGAAGTAATGCAGTTCTGTTGGCTTCAGCCTGAACAAAGGCCCACAGCAGAAGAAGTTCATCTGCTGCTTAGTTATCTATGTGCCAAAGGAGCCAGCGAGGCAGAGGAAGACTTTGAGAGACGCTGGAACTCCATGAGACCAAACACAAGTCATGTTAATCTCCATGGAGCCGGTGCACTTGCAATCAACATGCCCCTCTCATCCACCACTTCCTCTTTCCCCCTACTGGAGCAGTTCCCAAATCGAGACAGTTACCATTCCGAATCTGGAGATGACATTCTAACAGTTACTGAAACCAGCCATGGCCTCAACTTTGAGTACAAGTGGGAGCAGGCACAGGCTGAACAGCACTACCATTCCTCATCCACCACTGGCACTTTGGGTCAAAGCAATCCCCACTGCCAGGAGGTCTACTACCCTCCAGGCGGAATAGTGGGGGGCTGTGCTGTTGAGGGACTTACACTAGGGGTTTCTACTTCATATTATGAGCCCAATCAACTACATACCCCTGCCGTAGTACCAGTCCTGAGTGCTCATAGTCCATCATTGAATAATGAGTATTATATCCGCATTGAGGAGCCAATACAAAGCAATATTGATATGAACTTCACCATGTGTGCTTACAGTCCAGAGTTCGGGGGCAGAAGCTTTCTAACAGGTAGTGGAGACTCTGGGGAGTGTATGAACTGTACCCCTGAAGCTAAACCAGACATTTACTGGTCAGCAGATGTCCATAAAAGCAGTGCCTATGATTCTGATACCAGTCCTGCCATGTCTCTAACTATGGAGCCTCTTTTGGGACATGGTAGCCCAATTAGGGCATGGGAGACTGGTCATTATGTCTCATACAAAGACCGGGATGGAGGTTACTACTATGAACCATCACCTCCTAAGGTCATGGAGCACTACCTGATACGAGACCCAACAGAGCCTCCTCAAGAAAGCTGGGGGTCTCGAAGCTTGAGACAGGCACTTGGAGAACTGGAGGACCCTTTAGGCATCTCACCATCACTCGGAAGTCCTCCACAAGGCTATGCTGATCCTTACTTGGAGAACATTCAAGGCTCCATTATAGGAAAGAATGTTACAGGTGGATACTATGATATGATGGGCTCCTTGAGGAAAACTATGCCTGGTAGTCACTCAGTTTGTATTGACATGGCGTCAGGTGGTGCTATATTTGTAGGACGAGATGACAGTGACTCTGATGAAGAGGAAGATATCTTTGCAGAAAGACGAGGGAGAAGCTGGTCCAACAGCAATCCAGCAAATACAAACACAAGGACTCTGCGTCAGAGGCAGGGGTCTTGCCTCCAGGATTCATATGCAGACTTCCACTACACTATGCCAATGACTGACATTGAGGATACGTGGCCTGAAGAGCAGACCCTGCCATACCATATGGCTGCCAAACCTGTTGACTACTTAGAGACAACAGTCAAAAGCAACACCTGCTTGGTGCATGGAAGACACATTACTTCAAACCCTTCACCGGAGTGCAACTCGTATATTCATATGTGCCATGAACCCAGAGAGGCTGAGGTATATCCTGTGCCATGTTGTCAAGCCTTGAGCAGTGCACATTTTGTAGACCCTCTAACAGGAACACTTGTGAGGAACTGCTTCATGATTGACTGTATTCCAGGGAAAACCATGACATTGCCTCAAAAAGACCAACATCTAGGCCAAACGCCTTTGTCTACGGGACATATAGTCTCCAAAATAGAGTCATCAAGGGAAGGAGCCAAACAGTTTGATATTTCAGAGACATATGTGGATATTGCAGTAGGGGAAACCAACTCGAAACAAGAAAAAGCTTTACATCAAGATGCATCTCCAGCAGATCCTAAAACTGCAATTACTGCCATCCCTTCACAGTTGGACAAATCCCCAACAGTGTTACTCAAATCAGAGCCAGAGTCAGAGTTGAGTAAGACAGCGGACAGCGGTGTGGACCGTGGACGGTCTAGTATCAGCCTGGTAGAGATCGATGACTGTAGCGATGATGACATCACTGATGTAACCTCAGGGATTTTTGGTGAATTCACAGTAGAAATAGAAACTGTTGACTACACCAATCCAACATTAAAGTCATTGCAAAAGCAGGTCGGTACCCCGGACTCCATGGACTCTATTGACATACCGTCAACAGCATGTTCTAGTGAGACACTCAGCCCTGCCTCCATCCATCCATCAAGCTCTCCTAAGACTGTGGACAGTGGTTATGACACCGAAAACAATGAATCTCCAGAGTTTGTCCTAAAGGAACCACATGAACTACAAGACTCCAAGTCTTTTATTCAACCCTTGGGAAAGGTAACATCTGGCACTAACTTTGTCAGTGAAGAACAAGAGATTAAAAGAGCAGAGGATGAGCTAGAGGGCAGTGTTGATTCTGTAATGGCCTTGACAACATCTGAGAGCAGTGATGGAGAGCTGAAGGCACTGAGTGATAAAACTCCATACAGAGATTCGGCCTATTTCTCTGACTATGATGCCGGGAAAGATAAAGAAAGCGAAGAGGACATCACAGAGCTTGAAGATCAGAAAGATGGAGCGGAGGAAAGTGTAGATGAAGAGGAGCTACTTCCTCCTCAGGAGACAGAAGGAGATGAAAATGTTATGCCATCTACAAATGAAAAAACTCCTGAAAAGGCTGATGATGCCACCTCAAGCATTCTATCAAACATAAATGAAGTTGTGTCTGTTTGTGACACAATCTATAATGTGTCTCTCTCACCTCCTGATGATGAAGTGTCTGCCATAAAAGATCATTTTAATGATGATGATAAAATTCTTGGTGTAGATTCAGACCTTTCTGCAGAACTTGCACCACCTGAATTTGAAGTATCGGATTCAAATGCTTTGCTTGGTCATGATGTAAAGCAAGAGGAATATTTCACACAAGTTGGTATTGAAGATGGTTTGTCTCTTGACCAAGTAACTTCTGAAGGCGATGATGCAAATACCAAAATTGAGTCCATATCAGAGATCTCCACTGATGAGAATGAAGAGGCCATAGTCAAAGATGTGAGCTGTACTATTTTGTCTGAAGAGGAATTTCCATCTCAGAAGGAATCAGCAGATAGGAACAGTTCCCCTATACATGAGGGGCTGGAATCCAGGCTTAAGGACTGTGAAGAAGGAGGACATAAAAGAAGCTCCATACGTTCTGGCTCTCCTCCCCCTCCACTAGAAGGACGGGTATCTCCCACAGATGGAGAGGAGGCAGATGAAGAAGACGGCGACTCTGAAGACAGCGACGAATCCGATGAGGAGTTGCGCACATACAGCATCCAAGAGCAGAGCGAAGAAAGCGAGGATGAGATCTTGACTGTTCCTATTATTGTGAGTGACTGCAGTGATGCGCACAAACTCAGAAGCCTACTTAAGAGACCAACGCTACTTAATGATTCACTGTCTGACGAAATGGAAAGCAAAAAGAAGGTGGTGTCTTTCTTTGATGATGTCACTGTCTTTCTGTTTGACCAGGTAGTTATTGTTCAGAAATTCAAAGACGGTTTTCAATGACATATTGAATCACAACTTTTGGAGAAATGTTGAAGTTTAATTATACAATTGTGTGTCAACACCTCCAGGAAAGTCCAACCAGAGAGCTGGCAGATGAGAGTTCTCCCTTGGGTGGAGATTCAAGCAAACCAAGTGCGAAGAGTAAAGTGCAAAACCAGCAGGAAAAAGTCAATGCCTCTGATGAGTCTTCTGATGGAAACATCTCAGAAGAGAGTAAAAGTCATTTCTTTCTTTTTTTGCTTTATACTCCACAAAACTAATACTGATATTCTGATTTAAGTATCTATGACACTGTTTGCCATCCTTCTTTGTCCCTGATCTTAGGTGCAGGGTTTGAATGGGAAGATGACTTCCCATTGTTGCCCCTTCCCACATCTACCAAGGGTTCTCCACCAAACACTGCAAAGCCGAGCCTACCGACCGGCAGCACTAAACCTACGGCACAAGTCTCCCGTTTTACCGTTTCTCCATCCAATGTGTCACGTTTCTCCATTACACATGTATCTGATTCAGATATGGATTCAGCAGGAGGTGAGACATGTTTGTAGGAGTGTTTTTATCATTAAGAAGCAAAATGAAAACATTTTTATATACAATATTCAATTAAAATGTTTACATTATTATTAATAATAAAATGAATTAAAAACTATATGAATTAAAAATACATAATGTTTAGCTTTTTATGCATAACAAATGTCCCATTATATTTTGTCATTACACAGATTCATTCTTTAGTAAAAATCTTTTTCTTTAAAAAACAAAATGCTTTAGACATTTATTATGTGATAATCAGGAGTTGGCATTAACTTCAGCCACTGTGACTAGTGGTTTTCCAATGTTACTACCCCCTCAGCATTTTCACTGACCACAATTTTGGGGGATAAACTGGGGATAAACTGCCATATAGATATTTTTTTAATTATCTCATAATTTGGAAGCAGGTATATTATTTTGCTGTCACTTTAAGACCTGACATTGCACTTAGTATATTATTTCATTTGGTGGAATGGCAGGTGTTAATGTCAAGCCCTGGTGATAATGTTCAATTAATGTTGATCATAAAGTTAATTAAAATAGTGCTAATGTAAAGTTGTGTTTTTACACTTTTTCAAAGGGAGCAGTGAAGATGGGGAAAGAGAGTAAATCATCATACTACTACCAACAGTGACCTACACTTCTTTTTTTTCTTTTTTTGATGAAGGAGACCTCAATTAAAAGAAGGTTTGGATCTTTTTGGAAACAGTTTTTCGATTCCCTCAAAGACAATGCCTCTTAATGCCAACAAAAATTTCAGAGCAGCCCTTTTAAAAAGGGCCCAGAATAAAAAAAAAAACATGAAAATTACTAAACATATTAAGAGACAAAAAACAAAAATGATGCATAATATAATTGACAGAGAGAATCTGGGTCTCCTTAGTTCATATGGACCTACTAAAAACTGACTGTGACTGTTTACAACATCAGATACTGTATTTTTGGAAAGTGTTGAAAAGACGCTAAAGGTATCACTGCATCCAGAATTGAATGACACCATCTTAGCGAAATGTAACAAACCTAAACCGAACTGATTTTTACTGTGAAACACAAATGCAGTATTGTTTGTCTAGTAAAAGAGGAGTTTTAAAAAGGAGAGGGTATTTAATTGTTTTTATGACTAAAATGAAGTTCACGACACAAAGCTGCCTTGTGTTTGTCACCTGCCTGAGAGTAGCATTGTGTTATGGTGACATGGCATTCTGAAATCACTTATGATTTTGTTCATAATCACACTTAATTGGATTATTATTATCAAATCTCTTTCTTCATAATTAGCTCTGTGTTTTAGGTCATGTTTGTTATTTATTTACTTACTCAGTGCACATTTGCACAAAGCAAATGATTTTGCGGTTCATAGCGGAAATCAGAAAAAGTTTGACTTTGAATATCTGCAGCTTATCCATTAAATAATATATAAAAGTGAAATGGTTACCTTTTAAAAGTATTGAAGTTTTAAGAGTAGACAAGTAGAAAATCTTCATAATACTCCAAAATTAATACCAAAAAATATATAATTGACTACATATTGTGTAATGGGGAGTTCAATGGTTTGACATGTATTTAATGATGATTTAGGGTGACTACTGGTGAAGATGGACACTCAAGCTAAATCATCATCATTAACATTAATGTAGCCATTTGAATCATGTAATAAAAAACAAGCAAAAGTGATTAGAAATAATCAGATAGTGTTGCACTTTACCTGTATTCACCCTATTAAAATGAAGCTGTACATGCCTGCTATCTTTTGAGGATTCAAGCCGGGTTGTATTATAATCAGGGTGTTAATAATATACAAAAAGAGTGTTATTTATTAGTCAACACATGTTTTATATTTCCTTGAAATTTGAAGAACAGATCAATGCTTTTTAGCATTGCAAGCTGCGACGCTTGACAGACTGTCATGCTGGACTAGATGTTGGACTTTATAAATGGACCAACAGGAGCAATTTGAACTGCTGAACAAAATGGACATGATCTTGTGACTTTTTTTCTCCTATGGTTGGGAAACAACACATCGAACGGGAACAAGGAGGACGAGCCTGCAGATGTGACTGAGAACAGTGTACAGTGCGGAGGGACTCGATGCTACCTACACACTTCTGTGCGTTAAATCTCAATACGCTACTCTCGATATGTTCTGTTTGTTTGCCCGTGAAGGCGTTTATTCTATGTAACCGTCTAGCTTAGATTGAACTAGACAACAGTCTGTACTATTTTTGTATTTTATTCAACAATTTTAAACTACTGAAAGAACAAATGGGAACTCAGGAGGTAAAGGAAAAATATGTGTTTTCTGCCAAAGAAATGTACGACGTGATGTCGTGGCACAGGCCGGATTGGTGTCCCGTAATTTATTCTTATCAAGAGCGGCAGATTCACCGATTTTTTTCCTGGGAAATTTGCCTGAACGGTGGTTTTGAATTGCAGTATAATGTTAATCGAGAGTGGTTGTAAGTCTGTTTCTCAAATGTGTCAAACTTAGTGAGCAAAAATAAACTATTCTGTTGGACGGTTCTCTCTTGTAATTTTTTATGGACTTAATATATACACTCTTAAAAGAAAATATTTAATATAGAAGATTTTAGAGGTTGCCATCATTTATTTTGATTATATTTTATGAATTAAACCTCTGGTAAACATACTTTAAAACTAGAAAAAAAAGTTGTATGCAATCATTTAAAGGGGTCATGAGCAATCAGATTTTCCTTGATCTTTTGATAGGAGGTCTTTGTACTATTTAAACATCCAGCAAGTTTCAGAGCTCTTAGAGCTTAAAACATCCTCCTCATTATAAGCAAAGAATTGCTTCAAAAACAGCTTACCGGTACTTGGATATTGTTCGAGTTGTGATATCACTTGTGCAAATACTTTTGCATAGACATGTCATGAGAACTTGGGTCTACTTTAGAGAGCAGATGGTAATGGCTGCCCAAAAGTACATGCAAACGTCATTCATTTCAAACTTGTAATTGTGAACTATATTGTAAGCAAAAAACATACCTAATATAATGTAAGTTCTTACACTTGATAAACATAAAATTAATAATACTTCATTGCGTAGCAATATACATAATATTTATTTTAATTTTCTTTTTTCTGTACAGCACTTTGGTCTACTTCGGTAGTTTTAAAGTGCTTTATAAATAAAGTTTGTTGTTGTTGTAATATACTGTATATTCTTTCATTAGATGAAAGGCCAATAATAATACAAATGACACTAATAATAATATAAACATATTGCACAGTTATTTTAATAACTGAAATATTTGTTTATTTAACGCAAATGTGTAGGGTAAGTTCAAATGCGTGGTGTATAAGCTAAGCTAGCAAGGCTAATCGGGTAGATGTTTGCTATGCTAGTATGTAAGATAACAAAAAAAAACTTAATTTCACAACCTTTAGCTTGTTATATACTATAAGCCATGTAATTTAAAATATATTAATGGTCATTATAACGTATATTAAATTATAAATCATAATGTGATTTTGCAGGAATTGTAATCAGGCGCTAAAAATACTACCTATTAAAACTCAATTGAACCAATTGGATCACTCGGGGTCCTAAAGGTGTAAAAAGGGAACTATTTCTCGTCTAATAGGCTGATACTTCCCTACACCGGATGTGAGTGTTGCGGATGGATACACAATACAAATGTCTCCACGCTCCACGATTTAGCTTAAGTCTCCATCTTCACCTGAATTGGACGATAAATGGAAGAGTAATTATTATTTACTTTTTGCTAAACGAGGGACAGCTCCATTGCAAACCGTAAGTAAATTATTTAATAATGTTTTTTTTTAAATTATGGTTTTATATGGATAATGTTTTCAAAACACTTACCTGCAATAGTCAGTGGGCATTGAAACGGTTTCCTGCCTTAGCCAATCACAACTGTCCGTTTTAATGACAAGCCTTAAAGGAGCCGGCTCTTAGAAAGGATAATTTCAGAATGAGGGGTGAAATATTTTTTCCACATATATAATTGCAAAAAAACTTTATTGACATTATAAGTAAAGGATCAAAGGCTATTAAAATTATTGTTAAAACAAAAATAAATGTCATGACCTCTTTAAGACATTTCTTCTTAGATAGAGCCTTTTTTGCATAAATACGTTCAATGTTATTCAAGATATAAAATTATTTAATGTAGATTCCACATAATATGCTAGAGGGCAGTGTAACTGCAATATTTCACAATGATAGTGTTTTAGCAGGATAAAGTAAATAAACAGATAACCCTCACTTTTATACAACAGGCTGCTTTATTTATTAAATGTATACAGATCGCCTACTATTTGTGCATAATGCTTGATATGAGACATACAAGTGCAAAAAATAAGCAAATGGAAGAAAACACATTTAAAAAATCATACTACGAAATGGGCTGTCAAGTGGCATAAACAAACAATTTCTAATTGTGTAAATGTAGGATAAAATGATTCCAGTGAAATACAAAAAACTAAATCATAGCTATCTCTCAATTTTCCATACTCTTGCCATATTTACATCATATACACATAAGAACACGCATAACCGCTGTGCATTGTTCATAAACAATGAGTGTTTGAAGTTTGTATTTATCTGTTTGGAAAAACTCCTTTTCTGTGTCTCCAATATCAGCTCTTTTAGTGAACACACATTAACTGAGAGGCTTTAAAATCCCTCAGTTTGTGCCGTTTTTGTAGGAGAAAGAGTGTGTGTGTGTGTGTGTGTGTGTCAATTTAGCGACTTTTCACACACGTTTAGCGACTATAGTCCCCAGAGAGCACGTATACCCATACACGCATCTGCAAGATGTCTGTTAAAGAGCTTCATCTGGAAAGCATCTACTGTGCATAAACATCTGAGAAATGTCTTTAAGATGTCAGTTTTACATGCATTCTGAATCCTAATCATCTTAAAGATGTTTTCTAAATGTCTATGTAACGTCTGATAGGAGACATATTGCAGATGTGCAAACGCTCTAAACAATACGTCTTCCAAACGCGCATCAAATAGACATCTCTGAGATGTACGTGTGCTATCAGTTTTTTTTTTTTGTCTCCTGTTCCGGTGTTTGACAGAAACTTTGTAAGAGCTTTATTTGACTTGACCACTATGTTATTAAAATAGCCTATAGTAGAACACGTAAACCCTGATAGCATACAAAGCAGATGCTTTCCAGATGAATCGCTCTTTAACAGACATCTTGCAGACGGATGCATGCTCTCTGAAAATAGTTGGCAACACTGAATAAGTATGATTGTTGAGAAATAAAGATGAGGTAAAAAAGGTTGAGGGAGTAGGTCTCTAGATTTATAACTGAACAGAGATGAGAATTGCTTTGAGATCGATGCTCTCAGTCCTTATTGACTTTTTGATATCTGCAAAATAATCATTGCAAAAAATGATTGTCAGGCTTGCTATGGAAGTGTCACTATTTGTGAAAGGCTGAAAATGTTTCTCAGTTTGCTATTAAAAGTGCAGATTACAATGAAGTTCAAAAAAATAATGGCAATCGCCATTCTTTTCTAAATTGCCCTTCATTAATTAAATGTTTCAAAATATGATCATAACACGTGCAATTTTTAAAGTAAAACGTCTTACAGATTGACATGTGAATTATTCACCTAACGATCTGCTCCTTTTTTGTTAGACACAATGAAGCACTGGAATCATGATTGAAATTTTGTGAGAAATTGTTAATGTTGTGATATTAAATGATCTGTTCAAATTGAGAACAAGATGTCTCGCTTTAATCACTTTATTGAGGCTGCAAAGTGTTCAAAGTGCAGGAAACCACAACAAATGTGTTGTACGGTGGAAAGAGGGCACATAATGCATTGCTCAAAGACATCATTGAAAAGATCATACTATATATCATACAATGTATGTTATCTGGTCATTTGACCAAACAGACCTAGAGGTCTTCTAAAAGTAAAAAGATCCTAATATATTTACATTTGCATATATGTTTACATATGAAGTGATGATTCCTTCCAGTCATAGATGGAAATGAGCATTATGATCTATATTATGCTCAACTTGTAATTGCAGTACTAGAAGAGAAGTTCAGATTGTGGGTCGTGGGTGTGAGATAAGGTTCTGTACAGTAGCTCGAGTCCACTTGGCCTGCAAAAATGTGTCCTAATAATGGAGACGAGATCCAAGGTCTTCGGTTATGATGAGTTTTTGTTTCTGCTTGCTGATGGAATTACTTTGTCTTTGGCGAGATGTGAGAGCAAATGTGGTGAATTGGTGAGGGTCCGTCACTCTAAAAAACAAACATACAAACCGTAGCGTCATACAAGGGACAGACGTGCTATTGTTTCTAAAAGTTTGGTCACACTTTTGGGTCCAATTTTTTACTATCAACTATGACTCAATTAATCGTTACGTCGTTACGTATTAGTCGTTATGTTTATGTATTGGGTAAGATTAAGGGATGTAGAATATGGTCATGCAGAATAATGGATTCATATGTGCTTTAAGTACTAATAAACAGACAATATCCTAGTAATATGAACGCTAATAAGCAACTAGTTAATAATGAGAATTGGACCCTAAACTAAAGTGTTACCAAAAGGTTTTTTTTAACCAAAAAATGGGCAATAAAACATGCAGCATGAATTTAAAAATGTTGTATAAGGCACTTTATTGGGGTGAGTGAAAATGGAAGGAAATAATAATAAATAAATAATAATATTGAGATTATGCATGCTATAAAATCAGACATGCTGATTGTAATTCAAGTTCAGTCTCTCTTCCCCGAGTCAGCTGTGGCTGCTCAAAAGATGAATTTCAGACAAACTATATAAAGTCGTGTCAGGTAGAGATAACATCATATTTTGCATTCAAATATGATAATGTAAGTGTAAATTGAATTATTTAGAAAGCTGGAGCTTTATCAAATGGAGTGGGGAAGTAACTGAAGCTGAAGTAAAATCAGGCCCAGTCATAACCTTCAACTTGCTGTGGATGGAAATGTTTAAAACCAGCGGGAAACACAGAGACCCCAAAAGTAGCCTAGACTTTGCTTAATACAATCATTTAAAAATACAACTCTTTTAAATAGCCTATTATTTAATGCAATGACATTTAGATATTCTAAGCATTCAAATCACTTCATTATTCAGTGGTGTCGTAAGCATGCGATCTTTCATTTTTCTTCCCTATACATCAAAAATATAGAAATGATCATGAAAATATACTTTAGTTGTTTAGTTTACTCACTTAAAACCGTTCAAATTCAGGAGCCGCACTGAAAAAAATAAGAACAGGCTAGGAATTGACTATTTGTTTTTAACAAAAGAAACCGTATTATTCATGTTTATATAATTTAAATAAAGTGTACAAAATAGAGCATGGAACCGTCATGGCATCTAATAGTTCTTAAAATGATTTTTTTATTTGTCATGAACTCTTTCCCCGTCTTCGTCTTTTTTTAAGTGGCCAGCTAGTGTCAGCTTTTTTGAGCAATTTCTCAAAACAAGCCCCCGGAATATTTTGTTGTGTGAATATCTGAACAATAGTCTATATCAGAAATAAAGAACAGAGCCTTTGTGTAAAAATGAAAGGCTCATGCATCATGCATTTAAAAAAAAAATCTGGATTGGATTTACAACGATGATCAAATCCATCAACACTCCCAAAGCTTTGATTGATCTGCTGTTTGATGATTGCGTTACATGTGCGCAAACAATGCTTCTATCACTTGTTTCTGCTTCTCCTTCGCCTGTGTTTTAAACAGGAGATTCTGTACTCTTTCAGATGCGTAAATGCGTCCCTACCATATAACGGCGCAAACAAGTACAGTAACACCTCGGTTTACGAGTTTAATTTGTTTAAAAAACACAAAATTCTCGTACACCAAAACAAAGTTCCCCATACGAATACAATAAAAATGACTCTATTCGTTCCACACGACCATAAATGCCCATTTTAAATATTTTTTGGGTTTTACCCTATTAATTACAGTTAAAATTATAACCATTAAGATTTCATATGAATACTAATTAATAATTGAAAATTAAACTATAAAAATACTGGACAATTTACTGTTACACTCACTTCAGCTTTGAGTCGCGTCGCTTCTGGCGTGAAGGAGACGAGAGGAGGGTTTTACTGCTTACAGGGAGAATTTCATCCCTTCTTTCTTACTCATCTTGAGGTCGTTGTCTATATGCTGTACTGTACGTATATATTTCACTACGTGAAGAATAGTGATCACAATGTTAACAACACGAGGTAAAACCGCTGTAAATCACTTATAAAAGTATCACTGTGGTGAATGATGCAACCAAACCGAGCGACGCTGAGAGAATGAAGGAGTGAAGGGGTGATGGGCTTTGTGAGAGGCTGTCGTTAGGATTTTTCCAGTAAAAATGCGCGCGAAGATGCTGAGCGTTAGGTCTTTTCTACAAAAAAATGCGTATGGGCGAGGGAAACGTTTTCTCGCACTCCGATACAATGCTTGTACATGATTTGCTCGTATATAAAGTCACTCGTAAACCGAGGTATTACTGTAATTAATATCACCTCTGAAATGAAATTGTTTGTGAAAAGTCATTAAAACAACTTTTAATGGCTTTATGTATGCATGTTTTTTTTAAATTGAATTTAGCTTTTCATTTGGCAGTATTTATTCTTCAAAATTAATTTGCAAGCCTGACCATGTTTAATAACAGTAAAAGAAGTATGATCCCAGTGAAAGCTGAGTTGCAGATTGACAGTACTGACAATGAGCAAAAACTGCACAGATATTAAACTGACAATTTCAGATCAATTTAGAGACAAACAGACTTAAATGTAATATTCTGTTGATCGGTTTAATGGCAAGACTATAGACGGCTTACCCTCTCGTGTAAAGAAGAAATCAAATTATGACAAGATGGGCATTAAAAAATCTACACTGCTGAAATCTGAAGAAATGTTTATTTATCTTCAAAAGAATAAAAATTCACATGATCATTTAGCAACATTATACCGTTCTAGTGACGCCCAAAATACATGCATATTGGAGTGTATATATACTTTGCTGGACAGTTATTTTATTGTCTCTCCTTTTACATCCAAAAGTGGGCATTCCAACAAAAACAAAATAGAGAAAAAACAAAAACGACAAGTAACATGACAGAGGTGGATCTCTCTCTGAGCGTGGCGGCTGTACCATGGCCTTTACTTTAGTGAAGAAAGAAGAAACACTGGCAATGGCTTCCATTCCTTGACACCTTACTGCTTTTGTCTCTAAATTCATCAAAACAGAGATGGAGAGTGTTGGCAGAGCTTCAGCAAGACGTTGGTTTAGTCACACACACAGAAATAGACAAGCAAACACAAACTATAGGAGGAGAGACTTGGCAGGATCTTTAGTGTGGGGAAAACATGAGAAACCTTTAAGGGAGGGAAAGTGAGGGTACAATCTGGACGTCTTCACACATACTTTACTGAAGGTGTGTTTTATTTCATTGTGCATCACCTTCATGTACAACGATATATCAGCATTTCAAGTACAATACAGAGAAAATGTAAAGCAATTACTGTTTGCTGACTAGTGTTTCTATCACATCAGAGAAACATCAACTCCATTACCACTTTTATGTCGTAATCATCATTTTGTTTCTATAAAAAGGCCATTTCAAAGCATTTAATCCGTTTCCTTTTCATTACAACACTGGAACTAAAAGACGTCACTTTCACTCCTGTGAAAAAGGATATAAAACTCACACAAGTGGTGTGTGTGTATTATAAGCACATAACAATGTGTAAATTGTTACTAAACAGCAAAAAAAAGATGGTATCAAATTTGATTATTGCTATATGTTTTGAATCAAAAAACTGTACAGGGATCTTGTTAATTCAAATAAAATAAATGCATCCATGTCGTAAAAGAAAATAATCCGAAATAAAATGATGCTATTTACAAATATCATGTGCTATGTACAAGGCACTGGATCACATGGATTATGTTAAGACTTGGCACATCATTAATATGGATTTATGACTGTTCCGACTCTAAAATCTGATTGGACGAGCTGAAGTTTATCTGCATTAATAAAGATGAGATGTGGCTTGTAAACAGCCTGTACTAAAAATATACTGTTTATTCCTTTCTGCTTTTCTTTATATAAGCAATGAGCCACTGTATGCCATGCATTACAGTGATTTACCATGTTAAGGAGGTTATAACCCTTATCTATGGTGAAATCACTAACATACAGCTTCTCTCGTGGTTAGTGAAGGGACATGGAAATGTATGCAAGTACCAGTTGTCTTTTCTTTCATGCATGAACCATGAATTCCAGAAACAAGACTTTTGTCATTTTAGATTTCAATTTTTTCCAATTTAACTTCGAGACTTTGAGATCATCACACCGTCCTGCTCTAATCAACACTTGACGCATTTAGAAAACAGATACTTTATTGAAGGCACTCCAGATGAGATATGAGATCACGGAGGCCCTTTTACAACATCAGTATAATCAAAGATGAAAAAACACTAAACTAGTGTTTCGTTATTACATCATAGTCATTCAGTTGTACAATGCAATTGAATACTTCAAAAACACCTGAATATAATGATTGTGTGTTGTTGTTTTTTTTTAAATCCTCAGCTCGGTTTCATTATTAACATTTGTTTGAACTTGGACCGTTATTGTTCATATACCGTACATTCAAAGATATTCATTGTCATTTTTTCAACAAAAAATGTAATTCATTTCCTTATGTCATTCCAAGCCCATACAACTTTTATTTCTTGCATGGAAAACAAACCAAATTTAGATTTACGAGCTTTTCCTTTCCATAAAGTGAAAAGGGATTGAGATAGTGAGAGATTATAATAGGCCTTTTTGCCTTCCATAGAAGAAAAGGTCAGTAAAATGAAGGTAAAACTAGTGATGCACTTGGTTTATACATTGCTGACATGTACATGCATGAAAGACAGGCAAGAGATACATACTGTACAGACAATTTAACATGTTTATTCAAACAAGTTCAACATCCTGATGATAGGAACGAACGTATGATGAGGAATATTCAGCGTTCCGGTTCCGTCAGGCTGTTTCCGACTTGTATAAAATATGGGAAAGAGAAGGAGGGAAGGGTGGATCTAGATGCTCTTCCTCTGAGGGTGGAGTGAAGGGGAATGGATTGTTGAGAGATAAAGGAAGACGGGGAAGTGCGTGAGGACGGAGGGGAAGGTGGTGTGTGTCTGTCTGTCTGTCATCTCACACTGTCGAAATCAATTTGCCCTCCGCACTGTAGAACAAAGAGAGGGAGATGCTGCCAGGTGGGCTTTGCACACAGACACATTGATGCACAGAGAGCATAAAGCACTGATGTTCAAGGAATACTTCACCCATAACTTAAAATTGTCATCGTTTACTCAGGGTTTGAACATGCGAGGTCTGTCGAACGAGGTCTGGGCTTATCAGGCAAAAGCACGGTAAAATTAGACCTAATGAATCGTGCACTATACTTGAATGTGAGAAATGAGTCTGATTCATGAACTAATCATCGAACCTGGTTTTGTGAACTTGATCAACCAATTCACAGGAAAGATCAAAAGAATGATTCGTTTTTTTGCTTCTCTTATGAAATGAGAGCTAGGGGGCGAGATTATCAGACAATTATGCTATTAAAAATGCTATTATGGCTTCAGGAGACTTGAAAATGAGACATTTTAGACTTGCATTAATGATGTTTTTTGAAGCTGAAAATCACCAATCTCTATTTGTTTCTTGTGTTCCAAGGAAGGAAGAAAATCTGTTTTATGGTGGGTAAATGATGACAGAATTAAAAGTTTTGGGTGAACTATCCCTTTAATGTTACTAATTTATTACTAATCTTTATTAAAGCAAGTTGCAAACATGTGATGGGCTGCATTTCCTGCAAGACACGTGTGTGTGTGTGTGTGTTTCAGAAGTAAGATGAAAACAACATATGCTAATGAGAATCCAAGACGCGTTGAGACTGATTCATACACTTGTATTGTGAAAATAGAGCCCATTGTTTCAAATGCATCATGGGAGACAAATCTAAATGGTGTCCTATAAATGTAAAATATTTGGGGTGGCATGTGGAAAATTACTTCTCATGAGAATTTCCCTACAGAAATTAAAAGCTGGAAAAAAAACAAAAAAACATTTAAAGACTAATTAAGACAGACTCACATGGACAGCAAAAGCAAGAATGAAATGGGAACATGAATGGGAAAAATTAAACTATTTGAAAAGCTCTAGTAATCTCTAGCTACTTCAAAATTTGGGATGCTAAGGAATTTGGAGTAAAAGCTGGGAATGGTCTGCTTCCCCATAGATGACCCAGAAAAGGGTTATTTATTTGGTTTTATAGTGATAAAGTCACAAAAGGTGCTATAACAATAAGAAAAACTCAAATTAGTAAAGTGTTTGAGAGTAGATTTGCCTCTCATCAATGGGAAATGACCATAAATGAATGACTATATTATTGCAAAGTTTATGAAACCCATTTAAACAATTAGAGGTTTCTCCCTTGTTCAATATGGGTTTAGGTGCCCTGTTTGGTCACCCGCCCACCTTCTGTCTGGGCTAGACCTTCAGAAACTTCAGCTATGTTCGTCTGCTCCGGCTGCAGGTCAAGCAAACAAGACTTTTTTTTTTTCGCTTGCCAAAATCGCCATAGAATATTTATGAAACATGTTTGATTCAAACAAAACCAGAGAGGAATAATTCAAATAATAGGAAACAAAGAAAGAACTTGTAGACAAACTAAAAAGCTTTTTTCTTTTTTATTGTGTCACTGTTCATGAGTAAGTGAAAACTTGGTCTTACCTTGTTGGGAATCGAGACTCATACTCCTCCAGCCCTTGCTGTGAAGAAAGAAAGAATAACTTTAAAGACTCCCCTATGATAATAATCAAGTTTTTAATGTATATGTGGTGATTTTAAAATGCTTTAAGACAAGCCATGTGAAAATTCATAAGTCAACACCATCGCTAAGTATTTTCTCAATAAAACTGCAGTGAACCAAAGATGGTCTAGAAATCGCCCTAATTCTCTGCGTCACAAGTATGTTCATAATTAAAATAATTCACTTTTCAACTTTTCACTTCTTAAGTAGTTTCCGGTTCAAACATAGATGGTCGAATTAAACCACTATTTCCACTGGAAAAGTTGACGAGTGTATCTCTGAGCTGATCAGAGATGTGTGCATGTGGAGTTTTTTTTTTTTAAATATGTCATTTTGATTGGTCAAAGATAAGTTTTAAAGGAAAGTGAAATACTTAATATCTTAAATGTCCAGTAGATGACAGTAGAAGAACACATAATAGTTATGAACCGCAATATTGATGATGCATTGTAACCGGGACTATAAAAGAAGGCCTGGGTGCATCCAGGTGGAGGAGATTCCCCCCCTTCCATGTAAAAAAAAAAAAAGTGCACAACTGCTCAAGTGTCCCTTCCAGTTGCTTCGGTTTAGGATAATGAATAATAATAATTTTTCTTGGCACTCAAAGGGCTATATATTTACATTTATGCATTTGGCAGACGATTTTATCTAAAGTGCTTCCCCTGGGATCGAACCCATGACCTTGGTGTTGTATGCACCAATGCTTTACTGATTGAGCTACAGGAAAGCTGTAGTGAATATAAATGTAATAAATTATTATTAATTAACAAAAGAAACTGGAAGGGACAATTGAGCAGTGGTACAAATTTATTTTTTTTATGCATGACAATATTGCATGCATTAAAGAGGAGACCCTGTGTTTTTTGCTGGCTTTGTTACACAACAAAGGCCTACTTCTGAAACATGACAAAAAGCACTGTGATGTATTCTGATACTACTGCTCCAGAAGTATTTGCATACTTATTTATATAAATCTGTAATGGCATTGCAATGGTATATATTTCAGTCAAATTTAATACAAATTTAAATGTCAAAGCCTAGATTCTTTTATTATTATATTTTCCATGCAACATGCCTGCTTCCTTCAGGGTTCAGGGTAATGTCCTGGAACGTCCTCTGTGCGGTTAGCTAGAGATCGGGCTGCTTTAATCGAACTGTCACACCACTATATTTCAGCAAGTCTGATAAATGTCTACGAAAGGTGATTAAGACGCCTTGTACTATTAAGATTTTTATAGAAAGCCATACTAATATTTTCAAGCAATATTAGTCGAGTTTAATCTTGTGTGTACTGACAATAGACTGTGTGTGTGTGAGCTTACTTGTGAGAACCCTGGCACTGCCACGCTGTATGGTCTCTGTCGGCTGTGTGCTGTGCTCTGCTGTTGGCCGAGGAAGCGTGCAGGCATGCCGTAATCAGGCGTTGGCAACGCCATCTCTCTCTCCAGAAGATTTCCTGTGCTGCTGCTCCTGCTATGCTGTAAACTACAAACGCATGCATATAGACACCATTCAAGTCAACATGATTAACCGTTTGCAGCTCATCTATATGTCTTTAATGTGACATTTTTGGATAAATTGAATTAAGAAATGCTGTTCAGTCCAGTGGATGTTGCGCATAGAATGGAGCCAAACATTGACACTGGATAACATTATCTCAGTAACATCAGTGAAAAGGAAAGTCGTTTTCTATCTTGTCATAATATTTTCTTGCCTCATCAAACACAATAAGATTATGAATGTGCATGAATAATGTAAAAAAGGTCATTTGATTTCTCATGTCAACGTTAACATCTATTATGCACATGCATCAAACTTTTCTCAATTGCATGTTTTATGGTATTATTCAGCTCATGGCCATAGGTCTGGAATTGCACTTCATAGGTTGAGCAGACTCAAAAATAAATGGCATTCAGACTTTTGCAATATTCCGACAGACTCACCTGACGTGGAGTTTATTGCTGTCTGGTTCAGGAATCACACGAGTGTAAGAGAACGGGAACCAGCCTCTCCTGAAGAGACACATACAACTTGGCATTAGAAGCAGATTTCTGAGTTCATCAATTCGCTTTAAAACTCTACAGTCGCCCAATGCAAGAGAAATTCTGTTGTTATATTAAACATAAGACCCTTACATTCTGTTCTTCTCGTTTTCACCGTAGTGCCAGCCGTCTCGGGCTTCAGGCACCAACAGTGTGATGACGTCTCCTTCTGTAAAGCTGAGGAGAGTGCTGTTGTCCCCGGCAGCATGGGAGAAGAGCGCCTGAACGCGTGTCCGGCCATTTCTCTCCAGCCCAGCTGCCATCGAGCTTGACCTGGGCAGGGTCTGTGTCTCTGCTGGGGTCAAAGGTTAGACATCCAGTTTATAGATGAGTGAATATTTCATAGATTAAACTTGACTTCTTATACCTAATATTTGTGCATTTATTTCTTGGAATCAGTTCAGTCAAATGCTTGTTTGCTGCACTATTTGAGTTTCTCCTTCCACTTCTGAGATGGTTTCAGTTATAATCCTGCCTATGCAGGCTGTAGACAGATTTTGAAATATATTTGAAACTTGCATCTAAAGGTCATATACGACACTCATGAAGAGGGTTCGTTTCCGCTGCTTCTTAAAAATCCTTCTTTCAAAGAGAAGCTATACCCTTCACCTATTTTCTATCCATTTTTAAAGCTGTCCTCTCTATTCCCAGCTGCTCTGCCCTGTTTTCATTTCCAGGAGTGTTTGCCCTGTTATTGTCCACTCGCTAGAGGGATACTCACTACTTTCTCAAGGAGAGAGAGAAACGCACAGGTGCACAGACACTGACACAGCTATAAATGCAGATGGCAGTTCAAATATAGAGAAGCTGGGTATTGATTAAACCACACTGAAAACTTCCATATGTTGTGATGGGAGAGTTATATACAATGGGAGATTTTTGTTTGTTTTGCATTAAGCTCCTTAACCTACCCAAAGTGTTCTTGGGCTTAACAGGAGCAACCTTGCGGACAGGTAGGGTATTAGAGAAGGTCTCTCCACCGTGTCTGTGAGACTGCAGGGATGGTTTCTCGTGTCTGCTCTCCATCCACCGTTGGTAATCTTCTCCTCCTCCATGGACCCCTGAACCATTCACTATGGGTACACTATCTGCTCCCATCATCCTCTGCAAGAGGATTGTTTTGGGGAAAAATGAAGACACTCAGTTTTCATGTGTACAAACAAACACTTTTCTTCCACTATACAGTAACTCCTTGCGTCAGCTGTGGCTCAGTGGATGTTATAGCATTATCTGATTCTTTTCATCGCTATGTGGTCATTATCAAACAGCATTTTAATGACATTATATTCATCTCTCTCTTTCATTTGGCTGTGAGTGGTTCTCACACCCTCAAACGCCCTCAGACTTAATTATACACATCATTAATGCAACCATTAACACGTTTTCTAGCTGCAATTGAGACCTAATTTCCTGGCTTGCATTGTTTTATTTTGGTCATACTGGGTTTGTAACTCACCGTCTGCTGGCTTCCCATGAGAGCTGCAAGCTCAGGTGGCACAGGAAGTGGCTTGGCCCCAGGGATGGGGTCTGAGATGGTCAGGTTAGCTTTAGAGGTGTGGTGTCCCAGCGCCCCCGCCGCTCCTGAGCCCATCTGCTGAGCCAGGAGCATTGCCCGCTCCGGGAGTTTATTTGGGTCAGCACATGCTTGTTGCCACAATGGGATCTTCTGCGTTAGCAAGTCTCTGCCCTAAAAAAAACAAACCACGCCACAGCAAGTATTAACACCCAGCGTGAGTGAGACACGAGCTTCACACACCTGCGAGAGAACAATTTAGATGAGCTCAGAAAACCCATGTGGGTAAATCATGGATAACAGACCAAATACAGACACTCAATGTGAAAATAAACTTCAGTTCCTGCACAGCTGAGGTTTCAAGGGTGAGCACTTCAACTGATGGACTGATAGAGAGAGGGAATGCGATAAAGTGTGATAAAGTGATCCCTCCTCACCTCCCGTTCCTCTGAAGCTCTGAGACGTCCCTCTCTATCCTGATAACCTCCCCTCCCTGTAGGTTGAAGCCTGAAATAGCCTCATTACTCTGCCCTGTGCACAGGCAGTGAGCCTGGCTGAGCGCTACGACCAGTAGCTGTAAAAGAGAGAGATGAGGAACGCCTAGAGACCTCAGAATGTAGAGCACA
Source organism: Rhodeus uyekii (assembly GCA_037043235.1). Lineage (NCBI taxonomy): Eukaryota > Metazoa > Chordata > Actinopteri > Cypriniformes > Acheilognathidae > Rhodeus > Rhodeus uyekii. Next base: position 1,852,571 of record JAWRVZ010000059.1, read on the forward strand.
GGAAGTGCGATTTTTATCTTTGGACTCTTTTCTGTAATTCAGATCATCTGCTTGATCAGTGAATGGCTGCTTAGTTAAGACTCTGAAGACCCTGAATAGAGAATCAGATTTGAGAACTGCACAAAAATGCTTAATTTCTGTAGACTATAGAAAACAACAGAACGTGTTTGGAGCATCAATTGATTTTTCTTTTCTTTTTTACTTTTGTGTGCATTATTACTTTAACACCGGAGTGCCCAATTCTGATCATGAAGATCTACCTTCCTGCAAAGGTCGGCACCAATCCTAATCAAGCACAACTTAACCAGCTACTTACTATCTTCAAGAGTACTTGATAATTATAGTGTTGAATCTGAACTCTGCAGGTAGGTAGATCTCCAGAAACAGGGCACCAGTTTCAACATGAGTGGGATAAATGTACTACACATTGCCCTAGTCAAAGGTCTTCTAAATCCCTAATTATTGTAAAAATGTCCTTGAATCCAACCTTTACAGCATTTTAACTTTTAAAAAGCTTTCCATCTAGTCTTTGTTCTTATTCTTCTTCAATCTGTACACTTAATACCTCTACAGTCTCTATTTGGTCAGTACCGCATCTACTGAGCCCCATGGTCCTCTACTAAGTCACGATCTCATACCACCTCACCCAAAGCAATTATCACCTGCCTGCCTGTCCCGCACTGGCAGACTCCATGGCGGCCTCATTGGGTTCATGAAAGCAAAAAAACTATTGCTATTTTCACTGCCTTGAAAACAATTGGCACGTATTATTATTATTTTTTTATTCATGTGCCTTCATAAACTTCAATCAAAAACATGAACAAACCTTTTCAAATTAATTGACTGATGATCCAATCAATTCCCCAAATTCTGCCCTATATTTTCTCATTTCACTCTGATATACACGTCACAATAGGGAAGAAAAGACCGTGATTCACCGTGATTTTAAACGCTGAAAAGTGTCAACAGTGGCATCACATTTCGACATGACATTCAGAAAATGCAGACCAATATTAAAATCTAGTAGTTCTAAAATCTCATTAGTTTACTTTCTAAAATGACACTTTTTCAATGCTGCTAAAAGCTACTGGTTCACAACACGCATCAAGTTTGAGAATGTGGGAGAGTGAATTAGATGCGAGAGTTTTGAATGCAGTATATGAAGAACTATTTAACTTCTAGTCTCTTCTTCGTGCAAAGGTCCACAAAACATCTGGTAAGAAAGAAAGTTGTACCATTTTGGAAGGACAAGAGTACCATAAATGTAATTTTCATTTGTGGGTGAACTCTGGCAATTGATCACCGTGTGGAGTATTGGCTATAAAGCTCAGGGCTACTAACTGGCATGTTGCTAGTTTAAACCCCTCAAAGAGTTGGGCACTTGATCCCAAGATGCCCGAAAGGGACTGACCCTCCATTAAGTGAACTGTAAGTCACTTTGGATAAAACAACCTCGCTATCAATTCAGAAAACACTACTAACTATTTCTTATGTTCCAAGAAATCTATGAATCCTTCAAATTTTATTACGTTTAAGAAGTTTTTTCCCAGTGGTAAAATCTTTTAGTCATCTGAGCATGAGAGAGACTCTTTATACTTTCTTTGTTCCTTCTGCCCTCGGTTGCAGACGAGTGAGTAAGTATCAAGTACTGGTGTGGGCAAAGGTGTTAAGATCCAACCATGACGAACTCTGGCAGATGGTCATTTAGTTTACATCACTTTGTTCTTCCTGCTCTCACAAAAGTATATCATAAAGAAGATGAGATTTAGCCACTATTATATAGAATAGACCCCGATACAATTTGACTCTTTCTCTAAAATATTTCTCCATTTGCCTGCAGAGAAAGAGTCTTCCTTTACATACATGAAAACAGTGATTAGCGTCTGAACAGTCTGTTCTTGTAAAGTGGGCCACTCTCTGCCTGGCCCTCCCTTTTTCTTCTCCTTCTCTTGCCATCATTGCTCCCAACGCTCTGTCTATCACCATCTCTGAAGCGTGGGCGTCACAGTACAGGAGTGAAGCTTGCTTACTTGGGAATGACTGGTGTTCTTCTGCGTGCTGGTGAATCCAAGAGAAATCACTGTATGTCTACTCTATTTTTGATCTGTGTGAAGGTAATGTCCTAAAAAGAATGATCATCCTTCGCTGCATAATTGCGTTTGATGTATGAGCGGAACCACCTCGATTAAATCTCGATATGATTGATAAGCAATCAAATGTAGTCCTGATTATAAATTATATTGAACTATAAACACAATTTTACAGCGCTGGCATTAGAACATTTCTTGACCCAAATGAAAAACTCCAAATATACATTCAAACACATTCTCTAGCAAGCATGAGGGAATGATCAGCAATGAAATGCAATGAATGACTGAATAACTGGGACTAGGGAGCAGAAACAACTGAAGACAAAATGTTGTCCAAGTATATTATTTACTTGGCAAGTGGAAACTTAAATGGAAACTTTTATATATGATCTGCTTTAAGGTTTACGTTACAGAATATTTCATAACTGCTATAAATGCAACCAAGGCCTTATCAACAATATTATGAATTAATATTAATTTAATTTAACAGATGATCCAACCAAATATGGATAAAATCAAATTATTCTTACTGATTATTCAGTGTCACTTCAAAACATGTCATATTGCGCAAGCCAAATGTGTTGTAAAGGCCATTTAATGTTGTCTTTAACATTTAAATGCACAAATAAGGGCTAAAATGCAGCATGCTTAGTGCAATTTTTATTTAAATTGTTTCTGCAACCCAGAAATGTATGACATGGATTCTCACCTTGGTGTGGTAGGCACTGCTCGTTTTGGCCACTGCGCATTGACGGTCAACTAGGAAGCAATACCTCCGTCTCTCTTCGGAGAGGGCGTTCTTGTAGCTCTCAGAGATGTAGTTATCCAGTTCATTTTGTTTGCTGCTGATGGTCTCGACGTACTGGGGGACAGGGAAGGTGGTGTGAAGCAGACAAAAAAAAAGGCAAACAATGCCCAAGTTTGACTCAGACTGATGTAATGAACGTCATGCTAGGAGAAACAACGCATTTCAAATGACAACCATGTAGGCTTGCTGTTAGTCTCATTGTATGATAGCAAATGGGGATGCTAAGGCTCGATGGTCCATCACACACAAAGCCGACGAGGGCTTATTTAGCCGGCCTTTTGGTCTAGCAAAGAAAGTAGCATTCAATGGTGTCCTTTTAACAGAAATGACCAAGGCTGCTGCCTCGGTAGAGATCACACTACAGTCAAAACCTCATCTAACAAGGACATACGCCTTGCAGGAACGGGATGTGATCCAAACGCACACAGATGACACCTCTCATAAGGTTCTTCAACCTGTGTAGGCATCGTGATATCACAGTGAGTTATGCTGATTCCTTCCCACCAAGTGTTAATGAGAAAGGCTGGAATCACTGTTTGCAAGTCTATTATTAGTTTAAAGTTAGAAAAGGTCATTGCATCATGTGAAATCGTGAAGTATGAATGTGTACAACATGTTCACCCAGACTCTCAATCTTTGACGCGAAATGAATAAAGCAATGCCTCATCCAGAGTTTAAACCGTATTCGGTACACATCCAACCAGAGCCAAAACTGTTTTGTAGATTTAAGTACTCTGATGCACATCAAATGAACATCAGATAGACTTGAAAGCAGTGAAAGAGAGAATAAAATGAAGCAGTAGAAAGAAAAAAAAAACATCAGCTTTGGCTGAGAAACAGATGTTGTAGTGTCAAATTTAAAAGCAGATATTGAGTACGCATGTAATCAGCCTGTAGGTAAAACACAAGATCTAAATGTACCATTTCCAGGATTCTCTCTGATGGGGTTGGAGTTTGGTCACACTGCTGACAGCTAATATGCTCAGCACACAAAAACAGCTGATCGCAGAATATTTCTGCACACAGCATCCACCCAAAGTGTCTGTCACATCACTTTATCTAGCTTGAAAGACTTTTTCTTCTGACATAACTTGAAAGAAAACTGGGAATTGCTCAGCAAAATATTCTAGGAAATGCTGAGGGCAAAGTATGGTGGTTACACTTCTCAAATACCCTCTGTTCTTTCCAGGATCTTACTAAAATAGAAACAATATACTTGGTTAAAATCCTAAAGGCATTTCCCGCCGTTTTGGAGTTTGGTTCTCGAGTGTAAACACCCTTTGTAGACAAACTAGCACATACTGTCAGGGTTCACTCACTTTGGCCTGGTTCATTATAACTTTGGTTTCAAAGACCTGACTATCATCTTCAAGTTCAGTTTATTTGTATAGCACATTTCAATACAGCCACAAGGCGGTCCAAAGTGCTTTACACTACAAGTTAAATAGTTAAGAAAAAGGGGAGTAACGTGTATATTTTTTACAACCTTTCAGAAACCGCGCTGACGCATTTTAAACTACTACTAAACACATAATTTGAGACTTCGTTATACCGTAGTAGATGGAGTTGCAAAAATCCCGCCTAGACGTGATAAGGGCTCTGTGTGGGTGTGTGGTTTCGAGTTTGCTTGAGCCATACGCTCTTTCATCGGCGTGTGAGCGCTGTGTTCGGATCCTGGAGCTTTGGCCTAGTTTGGTTTCAGTTCAGTGTCAGGGTTCAGACATTCATGCATGTTTTGTCTCTTGTTGTGAGCACACAGGTTGAGTGTTCATTCACTATTGTCGTGTGTGTTTTTGTCGAGTGTCTGGTCTACGTGTTCATTGGCCAGGTATTCTTGCGTTGTCGCGTTCTGAATAGCATGTGACTCGTGTTTAGAATTGGCTGCGTGCTTTTATGCTGTTTTGTGTGGACTGGGAGAGCTCTCATTAACTGCGTGTTCGTTTCATGTTTTGTGTGAGCTTTTTGTTTATTTCTAAATGCCATTTGCGCCGAATTGTATTGTCTTAAATGGATCGTTTTACAGCAGAAAAAAATAAATGTATACAGTTTTATAACAAATTAAGGGTGAGTAAACAGAATTTTCATTTTTGGGTTAACTATCACCTGAACCCCAACTTTTTGTTGCCTGATTACCGGTACTGGTTTATTTTTGCCACCTGCGCTCCCTCATTTCCTCTCCTATTTATTCCCCTTGTGTTTTCTATCATGTGCCCGTTTGTTGTCATATACTCTTTGTCCGCTGGTCTCTGAAGCCACGTGGTGTTTTCATTAATGCTCCGTCTGCTGGGCCAAAGGTTTTGGATGTATTTCCCTTACGGAATAGATTTGACTTGCTTTTTGTTTTATTTTCTATCTAAATAAAGATTGCTGAAGCACATTTCTGCATTTTGGTCCTCCCTTCCTTCACTAGACCTGACATATACCATTCAAAGCGAATTCTGTTCTTTTAGGCATACAAAGAAAAAGAAATTCCCTCACTTTTCACAAAAACAATAAGCTGCACAACTGTTGTCTGTTTCTTGAGCAACAAATAATTTCTGATGACTAATGATCTCATGGCTGCTAAAAATCACAGGAATACATTTATATTTTAAAATAGATTAAACCAGTTTTTTTATAAATTGTAATTTAAAAAAGAATGATAACATTAAAAGTCTTACCAACGCCAAACCTTTGAATGTTATATGTAAGCTGTATATGTGGGCAACAGTAATTTAAGATGATTGAATCTCTTTTTTGGAATTTGAACATGTCATAGCCCACATCTGCAAGTAGGCTGCATACATTTATGCGCTAATGGATCAGATATGACAGTCTGCTTTTTTCTCTCTGGATAATGACAGCACTATACTGCAGGATCTTCTTTGTTCTTAATGACAAATGGTCAAGACCCCTTTTCTGCTCCTATTAAATGTTCTTTCAGTTTCTGAGTCATGAAGAGTACATTTACACGTCCAGTTCATGTATAAGCTGGACGCTAAGATTAAACCTTGAGGTTCAGCAAGTACACTTACACAACTGCAGACGTAGAACCAACGCAAGTCCAGATATGTTGTCAACAGGCAAAGCCCCAAATGCATATTTCTGCACCTTAAAGTTACCAAACTGCGCTAGTTAGTCTACACACACACACACACACACACACACACACATACACATACAAGGGTTTCAGTAGCAAATGCGGGCAGTAATTCGCTTTATTTTATTTGGTGTTTTTTGCCAGCTGTGATAGATGTTTACTGCTGTACAGCCTGAGGCTATAGTTTCACTCAAACAACTAGACTATGAAAACTGTATTTTCACCATCTCACAGGATCTGTCCAACTAAATACACTGCACTCAACAGGTTTGCACATCAGTTGGGAAACAGGTAGTGTATTACTGCACTGTCAGTGTGTTTGTATGCTGGGCATTATATAGCCATATGGATCATTGCGATGGGGTCGGGATAAATGGGCTCAGAAATAATTTTTGGCTTTAGTTTGGTACCCAAGGGGAATACAAATGTAAACACATACGCGCACAAAGATGATGAAATGTGGGTCCGTGTCCTACACGACTGCAGCCTGAAATCATAAGTGACACCAATTCAAATCGATCTGCCTGCCCTCCGCGTGGCCTCATTTTAACACGCGCTGAATATGAATGCAGAATACGATTGCAGTGCGCCGTCATTTCTGTGCACTATTTCCTCAAGGAAACAAAAAGAGAAATGAGTGTGTTAGATTAGGCACGGTATTAATGCTCCAGTTCTGCGGGGGAAACTGGAATAGACCTGCTTTTCTTTCTAGTAATCAGAGAGGAAATTGAAACCGCATTGGGTGGGGGGGTTACAAAACATACTATTATTACTAATTTCAAATACCAATTCCAACAGCTGATTTATACAATAAATAGATTTTCTTCTCCCCAGAAAATATGAACTAGTATTAGATAGATATATTGAAATGTTTTGGACAAATTGAGATTATTGGCATATTCGTGCCAGTAAAAGATTGATATTGAAATTAGAATTAAAGCAATTGTTTAAATACATTTTACAAGAGAATTTACACCACAATATTATAATGTAGAATTTGAAAATGGATATTGATTTGAGATTACATTTTAAAATTTAAAGATTAACCTTTACCTTTTCTGTCATCTAATGTTCCCTTAATTTAAATGGGAAAATAGGGAAAATGAGCATGCACAATTAAATATACAAATCCAACACTGGTTAATATATAACTAATTATATCTATTGAAAAATCTCTAATATCAGCAAATAACTGATATGGTACCATTGTAATTGCCATCAAGTCTTTAAAAGATATTCACTATGGCTGGGTATAGTGAAGCCAGACTCTTATTCTCCACAGGATGACGCACAGCAGGGACCCTGAGCCCCACATGTAAAATGTATCCATGGTTCATACTGAGCTGCTAAGTGGAATGAACACACACACTTATAAATAATTGGCAAAAGCTATTACAGAGGGGGGAAAAATCACATGCCTTGGACATTTATGAAATCTCTTGAGAGTGTTGCCGCATGTAGGGAACCATGGGAAGGGTTTACACATACACAGTGTTTTCTCAGGAGTAAATCTCAGCTTTCACAAATAATAATCTGCGGGGAAACATTCCTGGGGAGCCAAAGACATTTTGACTTGCAGCTCCAAGTATTCCCTACCGGCAAGCTAAACTAACAATCAGAATGTGACTTCCATCTGTTTTCTAAATGCACTTCTCGCTTCAGAGCTGTATACACACATTAGTTTAGGGCTTTAATCATCGGTCAAGAAAATAAGCGCATCAGAGTCTCTGTTTCTGCTTGGCACTGAATCGGTTGAAGAAAAAACATAAAAGACCATATAGAACGGAGTGGTTTTCCAGAATGTTTTTAAGTTTTTTTTTTTTAAACATGAAGCAACTTCTTTTGATGGACTAATGAAATTCATGTGTAACTGTTGAATTTAATTTAATTACATTTCAGTAAATTTCTTTTTCTGTCATTCTGCTTTTAAATTTCAAATCAGTTTTCTGAACTTATTTCAATTTTACAATCATGCAAACTCAAAGGAAACTACTTCCTAAATTATGAATGTTGTACAGCCCTGATATAGATTTTTTAAATCACCTCTGTTTGGTTTACTATGATCCTCCCACGGCTTTCGTTCGACTCCGGAACAGGAAGTTGCCCTCATTGTGTTCCCTTAATTCATTTAAACAACCCACACATCTTTCTTTTCTGTGTTTTCTCTTATACACACCTGTGGAGTGTGTTTAACAAGCAAACATAGCCCACAGCGTTTTACGCAACAGCGCGTTCCCACACCACTACGAGGAGCACACCTACAGCTAATGGCATGAACAGACCTCAGGTCAGTCCACAGCACAACACTCCCACTTCCCCATGACCTCGTACCTGGTGACAACGGTAGTGAGAGGCGTACGTTCAAAACAAACAGCGGCCCCGACAATTCAACCCCCGTACAACGAGGCCCCGATGAACAAAAGCACAAGGACACCACATGCAATGAAACCCACACAAAACAAGTTCAGTATTGTATGGAAGGACTTCAGCCAAACAGAGTGGGATTTTCTTTAACACCTAAAGAGCCAAAGAAACTAACATTGGAAAATTGGTTCTGTTTTCACAGCTTATTGTCTGATTCAGTGCAAAGCAAGAGCATGGAAAGAGCAACAGCATATCAAAAAAATGAAAAATACAGTAATCCCTCGCCACAAGTTTCGCGGCCTCAGTGCATCGCGGATTTTTCAAATATATTCATCGAAAAATAAAAGTTAAAAAATACCGCCATATCGGCAGCCGTTTTGCGGAAAGCAGCGTTGCTTCATCGTGTTGCGAGAGAAACGGTTTCCCAGGTTGCCAGACAAAGAGAGAAACTCTCTCAGAGGCTTTGTACACGCCCACGGCACTCAGACAAGACATGTGATTGGTTCCCAGCGCGAGATCGACCAATGAGAGCACGAGTGGATGTATCCCGTGAGCTGATTGGCTTATCCTACTTCGAGGATTTTCACATATCGCAGGGGTTCCGGTCCACATTAACTGCAATAAACGAAGGATTACTGTACATTTTTAGCAAAGTCTTTCGAATGTTTCGAACATTATAATTGTAAGGAAACAAAAATTAAAAAATTTGTAAATGTGAAATACAAAAATGTGATCATGAGCATGTTTAATTTCTTATATCCTCTCAAGTGTGTTCAAAGGTGTACATTCAAACTGTGAATTTACAGAAATGGAGAGAATTATCGAATTCCCACGATATTCCATCCCAGCAGGAAGACTGGGTTGGATGTCACGGATCGCACACACATCAAAAACAAATCCAATGCCTAAGTTCTGGAACATTACAATCTACTGCCAAACTCAGAGCTTTTATAAGTTAATTAATGAGTCAAACTCATTAATTTTTTAAGACATGAATTGATTTATGCTTGTCTTCTGTACTCTGAGGGACATTTTAAGGAAATAATTCATCCAAAAATAAATTCTCTCATTTACTCAACCTCATGTTGTTCTGGAAACTCAATGTACTGGAAATTCTTTTCCATTTAATTATACTAAATGGGAACTGGAGCTTTCAAGCTTCAAAAAGGACGCAACACAATATTAAAGTGTCATAAATCTAACACAACTCATTTGTTAGATTTCAGGTCTATTATATTTACATTTAAACATCTCCGTTTATGTTAAAAAAGAGGGTTATACGCGTTTGGAATGGCATGAGGGTGAATGTTCGCAGAATTTCTATTCTTGGCTGTAATTAGTTCACCAAAAGGTAACTACTTAAATACCTTCGTTGAAATTTGAAGAGCATAGCTGACTCACCTGCATCTCCTTGTCTCCATATTTGGATGGGTTCTTGCTGCCCTGACTCTTCCTGCGCAGTTTTTTCAGTTCGGCTTGGCACTTCTCCAGACTCTCTCCTTTACTTTTGTGTTCCATCTGATATTTCTTCAGAGCTGCCTGCCAGACGAAATAACACAGCTCTCATCACAATCAGCAGCTAAGAATACCCAAATGGACAAGACGAGGAAATGAATGGTCGTCTTTCAAAAATCTGTATCAAGCATCTATACCAGAAAGACCTTTAAGTGGATGAATGCCAACTGGAAGGGTATAAGTTGGGGCTCTCTTATAGTATTCTTGATAGCTTTATTCTCAGGACATCCTGAGGTTTAAAGCTTAAAATAAATGTTTAGTGTGCCAAATGTTAGTCACGTTTTTTAACAATGCTTAACTGACTTGAATCCAGAATCGAAAAGACCTGAAGGTCGTCATGTGTTCTTTACTAATGGGAACTTGGCTGAGTCAGCCCAATCAGGTCTTTCATTGTCCTCAAAGTGTCTTCCCAGAGTTCCCTGCTTCATGAATTCATTGTGTTTCAGACCGAGCCTCTTTGTTTCCCCTAGTCTTCACTGCCAAAGCCTTCTGCTACATTTGACTGAGCCTAACGCAGTTTTATCTTTCATCCTTACTATGTGTGGAACAGAAAAGCATGGGAGCATAGTTAATTATTTTTGTCAATGCTGGAAATGAGTGACCGAAAAAATGGGTCTTTGATTTCTTGCCAGGAAATGGTGGGTCAATCTAATGCATTTGCAAACAAGCCTGTAAGAGACCTCAATAAGAAAACTTTTCAATCTGTTTCCGAAAGCCTCGTTTCAGATGTTCTGCTGATCTTTCACGCATATAAACCGATTTCTCTCAAGTAAAAAAAGAAAAAATTACTTCTCACACAGGCGACAAGACGATCCTTTTAGAAAGCATTAGTGTTAATGGTGGTACTACTCTCGCTTTCATTACATGCAATGCACTTAATTATTTTCTTTAAAAAGAGACGATATTAAGGGGTGGATAAGGCCAATTAGGTAAAATGGAGAATAAATCTAGTTACTATGTTTGGAACCGACTATACAGGTTTTAAAACAATTAAAAGAAGAAACAAGACAGAGAGACAGTGCTTATCTTGTTAAAAGAGAATATCGAAAGAAATATACCGTATTTTCCTGCATATAACCCGCGGGTTATACCCGATTTTACAAACCCTGTAGGGGGTGCGGGTTATATAAGGGTGCAGGCTATATCACACATTTTTTTACACTTAATATTTCAATATATTTGTTACGTCCCTAAGGACATAAGGGCTTTTTTGCGGTATTTTCTTTCTGTTTTTCTTTCTTGTGAGGGTTGTTGTCTCTGGCGCTTGTACTATCATTCTGACAGCTGACTTGTCAATCATGCAAGAAGACGTGATTGGCTGTGCTGTCATGAGGGCGGGCTCTTCTCATCTCATCCGATGATCAACGCCTGTAGAATCGCTTCTTAAGGGACATGCTGCTGCACAGCGGGAGACACTGCTTTTTCTTTTTGTTTTGATTCTGACTTGTGTTTGTTTTCTTATTGTTTGAATTTCGCACACAAGCACTGTGTACCGAGCCTGAACAGTTATGGATAATTGACGTCATGTGAGCAACATTCAAAATGTGAACTTACACAAAAAAGTTCATCAATCTATGGGTGCGGGTTATATAAAGGTGCGTGTTATACCCAAAAAAAAAACCATTTTTTGCATAGCCCCCCAAAACTCGTGGGCTATATGAGGGTGCGGATTATCTGCGTCTGCGGGTTATATGCAGGGAAATACGGTGCTTTTGTGAGTGAAATAAAGTCATTGCGATCAGGAATTTCATGTTTCACAACTGGTTCAAGTTGCTCATGCAGATTCGCCACATTGACCAACAGAAGGATGAAAGAGCTTTATGCATCACTACACTATTAACAATAGACGATAAACTTCTCTTGCACACAAAATTTCAGGATAATTTTGAAATAATGGGTACCTTAACTAAGTATTTGTGTATGCATGTATACTTACATTTAAATAGCGAACATCCAATTCCACTTTTTTCTCCAGTTCTGTGAGTAGTTCATTATGGAATGATTTCAGCTGGAAATTACAGTAGACAAATACAATTTATATTATACACACACACATACTACAGTACAACAAACAAACTATTTTCCTCTTATATGTCAAACATTGATTCTGCATTTGATTTCACATTTCACACTCATCATTACCACTAGATAAAATAGCCGTAGTGAACCAAAACTGATATCCTATCCATAAAACTCACTACAGAGGTTCACTCTTTAGTTATCATTTTCAGAAGGACTCAGATATGGTTTGTTTAACATCTGCAGCTGTGTCACACAGCACAGGAAGTTCTGTGTTCTGTCTATAAGTTGGTTCGTTTACACATGTGACCGTGGACTATTGTCCTCCGTGTATAAGCGGAAGCGTCTGAGTCGATGTGACATTTTGAGATGCCACTCCCTTCCATTTCCTCACCCTGGAGGCTAATGTGGCCTCTTAGATACAACCTGATTGTCTCAGTCGTGTTGCAAGAAAATGTAATGAGAAAATGTGAGCCTATGAGGCAATACGATCTTCATCACATTAATGATACTCACCATGTCCTCTAGCTGCATTTGGATCTGTCTGTGAACCTCCGCCATCTGAAAAAGCACATCCCCTTGAGAGAGAGAGAGGGGGGGAGAGAGAGAAAGATAGACAGAGGAAATAGATGAAATTGTCATTATAATGCTTTTGCACCTGATATCAGAACACCATGCAGTCAGACAAGGATACAGGGAAGAGAAAAAAGGAGGTAGAGAGAAAAATTATGAACAAAGTGAGCCGAAAGTCAGAGCCGGCGCCAGGGCACATAAATTGGGGGGTGGGGCAATAGGCGAAACCAAACATTTGTAATCACTTTTTTTATTTTTATTTTTAAATTTGCTCGATTTCAGTGATGGGGGGGGCCCTTGGCGCTGACCCTGCCAATAGTCAAGCTATGGGTGCAAGAAAGAATCTGACAAACAAAAAAACACCACAAAATATTAAACCATATTGTTTAATAAAAAAAACAAAAAAACAAATGAGAGATCACACTGAAAAAGTAATATTAGTCTGAAATATTCTTCCATGATGCATACAAAACAAAATAAAATAATCATGGGAAACTGCAAGTGCATTTTGAATAAACATGAGAGAAAAATAAGACTGAACAAAAGATGATCAAAAAGAACGTGTTGTTAGCACACAATTTTCTCATATCAATGTATCATTCTGTGGTACAAGAGAGAGAAAAAAGGACAAATAAAGAGAGAAGAGGTGAATCATGCAGCCATTTGAGGCATGTGTGTTGTGTTGTGTTGTGTTGTGCAGTGTCGGGGTACCTACATGCTGCCTCTTCTGATTAGGCAATGCATTGTAAAAAACAAAACAAAAAAAGGAACAAAAGACCTCGTTTGAGCAGGAAGAAATGTACAGAAGACCTTAAAACAGTGAGAAAGAGTGAGAGCTAGCTAGAGTGAATGAGTCAAACCTCCCCAAACACTAATTGCATAAATAACACAGGCTAGAGGGCTGCCCTAGTCTCATGGACACGAAATCAAAGCAGTGTTTCCTACACCGCTATTTGCTGCTGAATTCATAACGCCACAGGGAAAAAATAAAGCATTAAGCTACAAGAGCCATCAAAGTATGAAAGTGTTTTTCAAGGCTTTGAAAGCTCAAACTGGCTATGGGTATCATTGTAGACGAGAGTCTCAAATCATATTCATCAAAGCAGCCCTAAAACAAAACTTCCATTCATTACATTAGCAATGCACACTTCCACAGAGACACAAATGATTGTATAGTGCTGAGACATCTTCCTTTCATCCATCCAACAAACTCTTGTCTAACTCTGCATTAACCAGGTTATAATGAAATAGAATAACAAAAACACACACAAACAGTATGCAACATAGAGGGCAGCATCAGTCGCAGACACTTTGAAAAGACAAGCCATTTACACACACGAATCAGCTGTAAAAGAACAATGACAGACGTTCATGTTCATGCACTCGCGTGAGATCCAATGGGCATGATGTCTCTCTACCTCCTGAACTGGTGATGGACGCAAATGCGGGTGTATATGTGGCCGTATTGTTTGAGCTATGGACGTGAATGATACTTCAAATTAATGCCGTGTGGTATTTTCCATATCAGTAGATATTAAATACTTTCAATACACGCTAGTTTATATTTGAAATCCATGCACATCCCTCATAAATCTGAGCTACTGAGCCACACAGTGTGTTTCATAAAGCGTGACCCTGCCTGTCTTTGAATCCGTCAAGCCGGACTCAGGACAACTGCACCAGCCTGCAGTACATATCTAATCAAGCCTTCCTCTTAAGCCCTGCCTTCTGAGAAATACAGGGACAGTCCGTTTTATACAGTCATTTCAGTTCAAGGTCAGCAGGGGCCGTCCAACCAGTAACATCCATTGAAACAAAGAGATTAATAAGGGTGGAAATGCAAACATATATTACACATATGCTTCAATATTCAGGGAGAACTTCATTAAATATGATGGTTACATATTATGTGCAAGTGGCTCTGTGGTAACCAATGTTTAAAGAAGGAGGGGAAAATACAGATCTGTTCAACTGAGTTCAGATTTTGAATGTTCAGACATTCAATCACATCGGAGCAGTTTGTGACTTTGTTGAGATCTCTTCTGAAAGCCTAAGGTGTTTTTCTTTAGGCTGAGGAGAAACAACTGAGATATTAAATGTTATCTCTGATTTTTCTTTCCTATGGGTATAGAGTGAACACACATCCCATTTTTCCTGGAACAGTCCAGTATTTCAGCTATAATTTTAGTGTCCTGGCTTCTTATGAAAAAATGATGTTTTGCCCTGTATTTCATCTTTTTTATTTTATTGCTGAGCGATAGAGAGAGTCTTCTGATATGAGAGAGCAGCCTAATCAAAGGTAGCCAATCATGTCATCATATATTTTGATAAAACAAATTTACCATCCAATCACAATTCTCTATCAATAGTGAAGGTAGCAACTGACGTTAGCATCCGTAATGAAAGAGAGTGAGGAGATCAAGTCAGGCACAAAATGTCAAAATGAATTTGTGGAGCTCGCTTTTGCCCTATGCACAAAAAAGCATGCGGACGCTGCACCAAGTGTCAGATAATTTTTTATAAAGCAAAGCTGTGAATCTGATAAAGTACGTGCAGGCGAAGGACGTTTTCAGTCAGCTGACTACACTGCGAAATTGATCAAGAAATTGTAGGCTATGGTCTGAAATGTTCTTCTGCTAATACAGTAATACCTCGGTTTACGAGTGACTTTGTATTCGAGCAAATCGGTGTACGAGCATTGTATCAGAGTGCGAGAAAATGTTTCCCTCGCCCACGCAAATTTTTTTTGGAAGTCCTAACGCTCAGCATCTTCGCGCGCATTTTTACTGGAAATATCCTAACGTCAGCCTCTCATAAAGCCCATCACCCCTTCACTCGTTCATTCTCTCAGCGTCGCTCGGTTTAGTTGCATCATTCACCACAGTGATAATTTTATAAGTGATTTACAGCGGTTTTACCTCGTGTTATTCATATTAATTGTGATCGCTATTGTTCACGTAGTGAAATATATACGTACAGTACAGCATATAGACAATGATCTCAAGATGAGTAAGAAAGAAGGGATGAAATTCTCCCTGTAAGCAGTAAAACCCTCCTCTCGTCTCCTTCACGCCAGCAGCAACGCGACTCAAAGCTAAAGTGCGCGTTACAGTAAATTGTCAATTATTAATTAGTATTTATATGAGATCTTAATGGTTATAATTTTAACTGTAATTAATAGTGTAAAACCAAAAAAATATATTTAAAATGGGCATTTATGGTCGTGTGGAACGAATCGAATGATTTTTATCGCATTCTTATGGGGAAAATTGTTTTGGTGTACGAGCATTTTGAGTTACGAGCTCTTGGAACGAATTAAACTCATAAACCGAGTTATTACTGTGTGTGTGTGTATGTGTATGTGTATGTGTATGTGTATGTATATATATTTATATATATAAAAATATATATATATATATACACACGTGTATATATATAACACGTGTAGATGATTTTATGTTTGTTGAGGGGTGAGTGTGCCTTTCCCACTCTGAGAAATCTGGTCACCCTATGGATATCTCTCAGGTCCACATAAAAAGGTAGAGACCCTCTACTGCTGACCATTCCTCGCCCTGTTGTCCCCCGTCCAGATCTCGTCTGTAGGTCGACACACTCTCATTTCCTGTCTAAGTCAGCACAATGGTCTGACACCACTCCCCGTCCTCATCCTTCCCACCCCTGATCACTCTGCTGCAATTCAGCCGTGCTTGGCAGGACTCTAAGCCGCTTACCAGTAATCAGCACGGATCACAACATCTGCAGCTTTGAAAGACTTAAACATATTGTTGTCCGCTCTTAAAGGGCCGAATCAATTAAGGTACAGTCTGAAGAAACACTGAGGCATAGTAAGCACCCTAAAAAATTTAACTACTAAAAACTTTTTGGCTTGTTTGACGAAAACATCAATCATCAACAAATTATTTATTTTGTAGGACTTAGTAAGGAATAAAAATAAAAAGATAAAGAGCTTAAAATGAGAATGATTTTTGATTTGCTGTGCACAAATAGAATGAAACCAGCATGAAAACCATTTTATTTTCGTAAAATCATATATTTCTAAGGAGCCACGCAAATGACATGAGGGTCATAACATGGCTACGAATTAAGAATTTGCTCCAACGACTTAATTTGTTTCCATGTTGAGCGCAATTTAACTAAGTTAAAATGAGGAACTTGGCCACTACGTAACTAAAGCAAGGGAACCATGATTTAAATAAAACAAGGAAACAAGTAATAAAACGTGGACACAAATGAATGTCATGGAAAATAACTTTTTTTTTCTCCACGTCTTGTGTGGTTTCAATGAAAAACAGGATATTCAAAAAGGACGACAAAAACCCTTGTGAAACTGTGAAAAGTTGCCTTTTTATTACCATGATCGGTGCAGCACTACAACAGTATACTGTAGAGTTTTACCAGGTCAACCTAACCTTTCAAGGGGAAGATGAGCCACATAATGTCCTCTCATCAGAGAGAGAAACCAAGTGAGAGAGTGCTAGAAAATCGTTTCTTCTTCTTTTGCCAATTCTTCTGTCATCCTTGTCTCTTATTAAACTAACTCTATTCTCCCGCTCCGTCTCTTGTTGTTCTCAAATCATTTAACTCTTTCTGTGACCTTGGTAGAAGTAATAAACACCAATACTGGAGGAATTATACAGCACACAGATGGATGTGATAAACTTTAGTGCCTTTGGACCAAAGTCTCCTCTGCTGAATTCTCCAATGCGCTGGAAGAGGCTTTGCTGCAGAACTTTTATCATCAAAAATGATGTAAACCTACAGTGCATAGCTCGTCCTTTCCACCAAGCTCACATATGGCTGTATATCTATAAGCAGAACAAGCAAAACCGTCAAACTGATCCATATCCTTTAATATAATCATCCAGTCGTATTTGACACTGTAAAACTCAGTGACCCAAAACGAAATGTGTTGATACCTCATTGAGCTTCAAACTCCAAGATCTAATTCTATAGCGGACATTACTTGGTGGCAGTGGGCTGTATACATAACTATTAGAGAGCAGCTGATGAGGTCATAATGGAGATAGATTACTGCAGCAGAACAGATTCAGGGAGGGGGGGTTGGGGGTTGGATCTGCTCGGCAGCCAAATTCATTGTTTACATTTTACATTTGGCAGAAACTTTTATCCAAAGCAACTTACATTGCATTCAAGGAACACATTGACATTCTGATTAGTTAAATTAGGCTAAATAATGAATAAATTGAAGCAATAGCGCATGAGTATTAATTATGAACTTTATTTCCAAACCTAGTGAACTCCTTACTATCGTCTACCTACTTAATTTAACTGATTTAGAATGCTTTACATTGGCGGCAACTGTGTACTACAAAAATAGTGCGTTGAAGACAATTAAATTAAATGGAATTGGGCATTAGAATGTTGCTAAGCTACATAATGCATAATACATAGCGCACCCAAATTTGGTGTAAAGAAGTGAATTTATACTTTGTGATATTCAATTTATAAATCAACACTCATCTGTCATATTACTACAGTGGAACCTGGTTATGTCGACGGCCTCGGGGGGTTGCAAAAAAGCGTCGAGATAAGAGGATAGAGATAACCAAAAGCCAATATGGCAATTTCGATACAAACTTTTAATTATATTCTCCAACATTTGCAAACACAATTTCGCTCACAGCGTAAACACAGTTACAACACACATAAACACATTTCCTCATAACACAGACAGACACAGTTCTGAGAAGTATTGTACACGCGGTTACAAAGTCTAAAATGCTTTGTTGCTTTTTGCCTTTAACGGTCTGCTTGAAAACAAATGCTTCTATCAGTAACGAAGTCTTTGTCGATGTCAATGTAATCTGGGAATTCCTGGACAGTGAAGGCGAACTCCAGTTCCTCCTCTTCCAAGATAGCATCTTTAAAGCTTGATTTTTGCACGAGTTGGGCTGCACGACACTGTGCCACAAGAGTGAGCGAAGCGTTACTGGAGTGAGCGACCGTACAGACCATGATGCACGTGCAACGTGAACTCAGCGCATGCGCAGTGAAATCGGTACTATCATTAGTCACGGGGATCGAGATAACTGATGTTAAGTGGCGAATTTTTCAGTCTTTTGTGGTTCGGCGACAAAAGAATCGACATAACCGAAATCGAAAATGCTAAGAAAAATAGAGAGTTTGGCGGTTTCATTTCAAAACCGTCGACATAACAGGGTTGGCGAGTTATCGAGCTTGAGATAAGTGGATAACTCCACTGTATTATTATTTTGATTATTATTTTCAAATGTTTATTCATTTTGTGACTTGCAATGCACATGCATTTTGGCAAAAAACTGCAATACAATTTTGAAGGCAAGAATGCTGCTTACCTACACGATGCCTTAAAATGCTATCTAGCTCACTAGGACTTGGAAGGCGTATGCATTACAAAAACATACATTTATTTGTATTCATGAGAAACATTTTCTCTATAGCATGACACATACATTTTTGTCTACTTATGAGAGGATGAAATGTTCTCCAAAATCTGCTCTGATGCAAGTCATAGCAGTGGATGCATTGCCAAGTGACTCTTCTGTTTGCAAAGCATCTGTAGCAGCAATTATCAGCACTGTGATTCATTCCACAGAGGTGTTTGAAACATTTGCATATTTTCTTCTTTTTTTTGTATGCGTGTTTGTTTTTGCATGTGTGAAGGTAGAGAGACCCAGAGGTTTAGACAATGGCTTTCAGTGTAATGAGGAAACACTCAAATCATGTTATGACTTACAAATCTCACCTACTTGGCGTGAAAATGAAACTTTGTTTATGCCAACCAGCTGCAGCACTCCCAAAATCAAATTTTGGTGTGCAGGAATGAAAGGTTTGACAACTGAGAGAGAGAGATATTTCAATAGATATGTCGATATAGAACAATATTTCCACGGTTTTTAAATGTCTTGTGGAATGTTTTTTGTTGTTATTGTTTTTCAGTTTATGCTATTCCATTAAAACTATTTGATTGTATATTCTGCAGATAAGAACATATCAACCTTAAATATTCTGTAAACCAAAAAACAAGTGTGACATGCAGAGCTCCATTTAATGACGCAGCTCATCTAAGAGTTAACAAATAGGAAAAACATCCAAAATTAATATACATTACTTTTCAAAAGTGTGGGGTCCGTTTGAACCAAATTCAGAAGTAAAATCAATTTCTCAAGTGTTTTTGTTCCTTTGGCTAAAATTATTTTATTACTTTATTCAGTATGGTCAGAAAAAGCGAATGGTTTTGCCGATGTGTCCATTTTATCTTCACTCTAAATTAATTTAATGAGGGATTTAGCCTTCGGGTCATTCTCCAAAGACAAAAAATAACATTCATTGTGATGAAAGAGAAGCTTAACACACATGCTCAATGTTGGGACAGAAAATCTGATCTGTGAGGCATATTTTGAAGGGTTTATTTAAATAGCTTATCAAAAATGAGACCGGATGTGTTTCTGGAGTATTCCAGTTTGCACCAAGATTTGCCAGCATTAATTATTCAAACACCCCAGAGTTATTTTGTGACTAGAGCGAGAGCAAGTTGCTTGCAGACGCAATTAATCGTGTTTAGTCAGAGAACGCAGTTGCCTTTCTGCAAACATTTGTGCTCGAGCGAGAATATCCAGGATTTAGTCTAATTATCAGCATAAATGGTTGTAATTTGAAGGAAAACTCCCAAAGCCAAAGCTACAAACGTGAGACGACAACAACCGACTGATAATGTCTCACATCCATGACGACTGATACCCCTATTTGGGCAGGGGGAACAGGAAGCTGTTTAGTATTCCACACACTCATGCAGCAATGAAGAGGCAGACAGGGGAAGCTGTTTTTGGAAACACTGACATCACCAAGGAGGCATTCTGGGACTCTAAATCCACAGCACGGTCCGCACTCACATTACTCTTGCTCTCTCATTCTCTCTCTAGCGGAACTTCTCCAGTTAAGGCAAGTGTTTCATCTATTTTTAGCTCACGGATCCCTCTCTCTCTCTCTCTCTCTCTCTCTCTCTCCTCGGGCCGGCTGCGTTCCTGCATCAGTGCGTGGGCTGACTGCGGGCGGTGGGTGATGCGATACGCACAAGTGCTGCATTGAAGAATCATTGTGCATTTGAAGAGAAAGATAACGCCACTTAATGAAATCTCATCATTATCCACTACTCTGAGAAAGAAGCTCTTGCAATGATATCAAGGAATTTCATACATTTAGATTACTTCTGCTCATTCAATTCCATAACTAGACTGATAAGATTTAAGCCTAGCATCATAATATATATATTTTTGTAAATCAACTAGTGGGTGGATGCATGCCTGACTAGCCGATTTATTGTTCTTAAAGGAACATTTCACTCTCAAAAATGTGAGAAAGTCGTCCCAGATTTCTTTATACGGCCAATGAGATTCTTGCTTTTAGTCACAAGCCCAAAAAATTTAGGTTAAGAATCCTTTTAAGGGAATTTTGTATAATTATCCTGATTTTAAGTTCACCTGTTCCTGGTTGCATTTTTTACAGTGTAAGATTGTATTTTTGCATTCAAAAACTGTGCAATACTTTAATAAATATTTTTAATTGCCAGTGTCTTAAAATGGGAGTTAGATGTGTTTTTTTTAAATAAATAAAAATATGAAAATAAATACAGTGGTACCTCGGTTTACGAGTTTAATTCGTTCCAAGAGCGAGCTCGTAAACCAAAATGCTCGTACACCAAAACAAATTTCCCCATAAGAATGCACTAAAAATCAATTAATTCGTTCCACATGACCACAAATGCCCATTTAAAATATTTTTTTTGGTTTTACCCTATTAATTGCAGTTAAAATTGTAACCATTAAGATCTCATATAAATACTAATTAATAATTGACAATTAAACTCTAGAAATACTTGACAATTTACTGTAATGCACGTCAGGTTTGAGCAGCCTGCTTGGAGGAGAGAGAGGAGGGAGGAGAGGGGAGCGGGGAAAGCAAGGATGAAAGCAAATGAGTGAATTTATTATAATAGTGCAGAAAACAAAGAGTGATAATCCAGAGTTAAAGTCGTGGAACATGGGAGCCGCAAAAGAACGAATTCGCGGGAGCCGCAAACGAACGAATTCGCGGGAGCCTCGAACGAACGAATTCGCGGGAGCCGCGAAGGAACGAATTCGCGGGAGCCGCGAAGGAACGAATTCGCGGGAGCCGCGAAGGAACGAATTCGCGGGAGCCGCGAGAGAACTAGGGGAGCGCGGGGCACAAAGTAACGCGGAGTAAATAGTAACAGCGATTTTTTTAGATAGTTGCAGGGGCATAAATGTGACGTGCTAAAGGGCTTTTCATCAGACTGTTTGCAGACGTCTTCTGGACATTTTTCGAGAAATTTCATAGAAGTTTGGATGAGAACCACAGGAAAAACTCTTTTGGCAGCATGTAAATATTTTTTGTTATAGTAGTTGTTTTTCGATTTTCAAAGAATGTGTGAAAGATTGTTAGTCTAATCTTATATTGTTATGATTACCATCTTCTTGGCTAAAAGATGGTACCATTTTGAAAGACGTGAAAAACACATAGTGGCTGCTATCCGGTCCTGAAGTAAACAAGACAGTGCGGGGTTAGTTGTAACACTAAGCGGCATTGAACAAGTTGCATCAATAATCATATATTTTGCATTGTATTAACCTATTAAAACGTTTTTCATGTAAAAAAAAATAAAGGAAAAAAGTTATGCTTATGATCATCAAGACGCAACTTTTTTAAACAAATAAAAATACGTGAATGAACTTGTATTGGATAACATGGTGTTACAACTAACCCGCTGTCTGTTAAAACGAGCCCCGCTCACGGGGTAAGAAGTCACATTTTACTCTTGCGCTTTTGCCGATACTGCAGAGAAACGGCAGGTCCGACGAACATGAAAACAGTGCTCATTTGTAGGAGAGGCTTATATGTTGTTTGTATAAAAATATGGTTTGTCTAACCCTATTACTTTGTTTATTATTTGGCTAAAACCGTGTATATTTCACTACGTGAACAATGGTGATCACAATTAATTAATATTTAGAATATGAGGTAAAAACTTCTGTAAATCACTTATAAAAATATCACTGTGGTGAATGATGCAGCCAATTAATGAGTTAAGGGGTTATAAAAGAGGTTGAAACCTCCTGACTGTGTTATGAGAGGCTGTCATTAGGATATTTAATGTAAAAATGCGCACAAGGATGCTGAGCGTTAGGACTTTTTCCACACAGAACTGCGCATGGGTGAGGGAAAAATTTGCTCGCACTCCGATACAAAGCTCGTACACCGATTCAACCCTCCATGCTCGTACACCGATTTTCTCGTATACCAAGTCGCTCGTAAACCGAGGTACCACTGTATATAATATAAATATAGAGTCCTATTCTACAACTACTGAACTAGGTTGTTGGATGACTAGTCGAAGCAATAATACAACAAGTCCACACACACCTCAGGCATGTGAATTGTGCAACACATTACGCTTTAGGTCTTACATTATTAATGCGGCTGCTGTTGTGCAAGATCCTTTAAAAACCCTCCAGTCTATCTCAGAGACATGCTAACAAGTACCAGTACATGAAGACAGGAACATCTTGAAGCTGACTGTGATGGGCAAAACTATTTGACTGAGATTGTGTGACTGATTTTAATGTTACGATCAGTGAAGCCTTCAGAACTGCCTTCCTCTTGCATACAATTATGCTAAAGCCAGAAATAAGTCTGTATCAGATATTAACGATAGGCTAAGACCTCACTTAAGAGAATTACTGAGTGCAACAATTTTTAGGGTCTACATGGCTGATGCTATGGTTCCCACGTGCTGAAATGCACACACCCTCACCCACGCATATGTCTGCATAAGTATAAATTCATAACCCAGACTTATTCTGCCTGTAGCCAAATTGGATAAAAGTTTCCACTTCATGCTGATGTTCTCTTGCAAGCTCTTTCAAAGCCTCTGGCCCTTAAATAACACTGACATACTTACAGAACAGACCCGATCTTAACAAAACCTGCCAGTCAAATAGGAATACGCTTCCTTGTCTCGCACAAGGAAATCAATCATAGTACTCACTGAGACAACAACCAGAAACAAGTGTGTTTTGTGGTTATGGCTCTGGAATGCCATGTGAAGGGAAAGACTCTATGGCTCCTTTTATTAGTGTCAAGAAATGTAAGACAAGAACGAGACTCAGAGAAACAGACATGAGCAACAAAAGTGTGAAGCACGGTTGATTCGGTAGTTAAATATAGAAGTACCATATATATATATTGTTGTTTTTTTATAAATATATGTTTCGGCTTACATAATGTGTCTATCCTAATAAAAAAGGAGAAAGGACCTCTGGGACTTGATAATTAGTAATAAATCATTAAAAATAATTAAATACACAATATCTGGTGCTACTATAATAATAATATTAATAGAACGTTTTTGCCGATATTGGGCCAATATCACGTCAATACATTGTTCATCACTAGTAGAAGCTGCAGGGTAATGATGATTTAAAAAGAGTTAAAGTGCTTGCATGGTTGTAAAAAACAGACAAAATTGTGTTACTGGAATAGCTGTTGAAGCATAAGGTAGTCAATACATGCATGCACATTAAATGTGCTGATAATAGTCTGAAAAACAGCTTTAATATATGTAACACGAGTTAAAAAAACATTAGCAAACAAAAAACTACTTGTCTGAGACATATCCACTTCTGTATTTAGTAAAATCCTTAGTGATTTTCACATTTCTTGTAGGGTGCAAATGCCACACCACCTAGCCTTATACACTATTCATCATTAAAATATATTATGTGCATAATCATAATGCCACACATATGCATGATATGAAGGCATAAAACAAACACAGATGTGCTGTAAATTGCCTAGGGATGAAAGTCTCTATTGAAAAGGCTGAGAGACTTAAGAAAACTTTTCTCATTAAACTTTTTCATACACCGATATTGCTTCTTTTTAACAATGCTGAGACAGCAGCACTCTAGAAATAGTTCTCCTGCAGCCTATAACATAATCTCATAGAGTCTCCATCTCCTCCTGGCTGTACCGTTTAGATATTGAGAATATTGTAAATCAGGTAAGTAATCTCAAGATGAGATGAAGCTGAATTCATTCAAAAACTTTTTACTTATCAAATTAGAGCAGGGATTGTGAGCTCCGCTGAACAGGTATTCAATGAGACACCAGCAGTGAATGCTCAGAAAAAAACATTTGAGATCAATAATGGAAGTATAACCACCTTTCAGGTCCTTTCTGTAAGCCTCTCCCCTCCAATCCTCTTCTAAGATAAAAACCTCTACTCATATTTGCTGCTGCGACTCTGATGTGCTTTTAGTATCATCTCAAAGAATGCAGTGGATTCAACAGCCAATCGTATAAAGAGTCTCACAATCCTCTGATTTTCATCTGATCACACTCAAACTCAACCCAGAGTGATGCACTGGACGCACAATTGGACAAGGCTTGATTGGTTGAAGTTGAGCACTGAGGTTGAAACCCACAATCTGGTCAATACATTTCCCCTTGGAGATCAAAAAACTTCTAACCTGATTTAAATCGAATAATATTCAGACTTAAAGATTTCCTAAAATGGTATTTTCAGCAAGATACTAATAGAATAGAACAACACTTCCTGGAAAGGTAAATGCCAAATGATTTATTTGTATGGTCTGATGTTTGATGCATTGGTTGGTTGCTATGGTGTTTACTGCACAAGGCACAGTCACTTGTAAATAATGAATGGACAGCAGCATTACTGAGGAAAGAAAAACATGCTTCTGCTGTGACTTCAGATGTGTTCTCTGAATGTCATCTCAAAAAGGGTTTCGCATATTCAATTTTTCATGGACTTTGCGCAATCATTTGTAGGATATAATTCATTCATTGGGCTGGAGTGAACACATGATTCACAGAAGCCTTATTAATGCACAAAACCTCACATTGAATTCAAAATTACCATTCATTTTAAATTGATTAATTGGGAACAAACTAAACTGAAATGTTTCAAGACTTAATATCTAGCAAAGATGGGACAGATTTCCTCTGAAGTGAACTTTTTGATGTGGTTTAAAGGTAACATTAATGCATTTACACAAATTATAATTGAAAAAAAGTGTTTATTATCACACACAGCCGAATGGCAGAGTTTAAGGTCATGAAAGGGCAAAGCGGGTAGCTATATTTTCTAATTTTACTGCAAAAGAAATGCACACAGACTGTTCATAAAATGACAAGATGCATCAAGAATGGTTTTATAATCGCGTCATGACTCACTAAATTTAAATCCTAATTGTTACAGCTGTATTTATAGAGAGACACGGAAATAAGACAACAGGATAGAATGAACATAATGCAAACCAATCACCAATGGGCAAATGAATGAATCTGCAGAGTGTGTACATTTGTACATGTGTGTTATGTCCAAAGATACAGTCTTAGATATGCTGTACTATGTACTCATACATCCAAAGCCATTCACACTGAAACCATAAGTTATTCTCTTTTGCAATCCCCCTCCCAACCACAGGGGGCACTGCAGCTACAGTCTATAACTCACCAAGATCCTTAGAGCCGTGACTCTCGCTGGCCAGCTCTCCCATCCGCACCAGTGCGTCGAAGTAGCCTTTTGCTGCAAATGTCACACCTGGAAACATGGAAGCATTGGGGACATAAGAATCGGGGTTGTGCTAACTTGCTAACCCGAAGCTTCCCTCAACCCACAGGTGCCGCATCTATGAAAACAGGAGTGGTGGATGGGAAAGCTTTAAGCTCTATATGTTCTATGATGTATTGGCCAGAGAACTGGGGAGGTGGGGGTGGAGATTGTGATTGGTGAGCAATGAATAGCAAAAGTACCATTACTTTAATAAACAAAAAGAACAAAAAGAGTTTTCTACCCTCAAAAACGTAACATTCACATCAGATTACTGAGAGCAATCACTCATTCTGTGTGAGGTCCCGCCACAGGGACAGCTGTGCCTCTTCTGCGTCACCATGGAAGAGAAGGGCTGGCTCTGAATCCGGCTCTCTCTGAGCCAGAGGATCATGGCAGTTTAGCGAGGCGGGAGAGAGCCGAGAAGCACAAAGTATCTTGGAGCACGGTGAAATTTAGGACCAGAAGGTACTGAGCAAGTGGTTAGCGAAGGTTAGCATGTGTAGCAGAAGAACAAGCCAAGTTCTGCCTTGACTTTAGTTGATAGACTTACATCGTTTTAAAATCAAGTACAGACCGAGGCAGCATATTTAATTTGATGCAAATATAAAAGGCTGTGAGAGACAGATGAGAGACATCCAATATGTTGTTGGATAATAGGTCACGTCTTATTATCATTGCATGTTTTTGAGGCCGTTTTGTCCACTGGAAAGACTTACTTTTAGTTTTCATTGGAAGAACTATCAACACCCTGGTAAATGTAACATATATGGCCAGAAACATACTCTATGTAAGTATGCAAACAGACATTTGTAATTATGCACGTTTATTTTGTTCATTGTTTACACTGCTAATGCTGAATACAAGCCTACTGTAAATGTTTATTTTTACAACTTCATCATTAGAACACAAAAAATTTAATAGCACTGTAAAACATTGCAATCTTTAGCAAATTTCAAAATTAATATCAATTTTTCATACTGTAGCCTATATTATAATGTTGCAATGTCTAAATTCACTTGTTGAAAATTAAAATTTAAGTGTTTTATTTTTAATTTAGGAAAACATTTGTAGAATTTTATGAGTAATTTATCAGTCATCAGCCATTAATTGAAATGCATCTAATCCATTACACAGTGACAATACACAAGCGTTGCTTTCTCAGCGTTGCCACATGTACTTGCGTTGTAAGATCTAAGGTATGTTTCTGTTCTCTGACATTTTAAACAGCCCATACTTCTATCCCTAACAGACTTGTTGACACTCGCATCAAATGAAATATGCTGTATGACCATCCAAATTCAATGCAGAAGGAGTGTTTGGATGGACGTGGTTAGGCTGCACCAATAGCAGTCCAGTCACGTATGAATGTATAGACTTATTTGCTAGTGTCCGCACAAATCCCATGCTCAGGATAAGGTGCGTCCTGGTTGTGAGGGATTAGAGGGGGAAATCTGGGGGCTTTGGTGCTCCAGCGGTTAGACCAAGTGGTGAGGGGTAAAGAAACGAGAGAGGCAGCAGAAGGAAAGAGGATTACAGAGGTCTGAAAAATAGGACAGAAAGTCTCTCTAACCATCTCTGAGGAAACACTGATCAGCCACAAGAGACAATCCAAAGATAAAAACATCAGAAAAGCCCAATCTGCACCCAGTTATCACATTTCACTTCTATATGTGATACTGTGACATAAGTCTCCATTGAATACAGATGTTAAGGTCTTCGGTCACTAATTATTCTTTTTCTAATTATTTTTTTAACCTCCTGACCCTTTCAATCCTTTACTTCTAAGAATCCTCCAACACTTCCAAGGAACCGGCAAAGGAGGGAGATACTTTAGGCTTAACAGCTGCACAGTAGAAGGGCATGTAAATGGACCTTTCAAAATGTCCTTTGCAGTCAATGTTTCATTTTTCTGTACTAAGATATTTCATTATCTTCACAAAACCTATTAGTTTCACTATTGGTTGCTTGCATTTGCCAAGCAACCTAAAAACTTGCAAATGCCCAGTGGCCACCATCTGCACTAGTCATTAGTGTGTACTGTAGAGGGTTTCCACTCTGCTGCCTGCAAAACCTGGCATATTTACAACACCAGCAAATCCCCATGATGGATTCTGCGAACCTCTATAGCTACAGCCCAGGCTGATCTACAAGGATGGAAGCACAAATCTCACTCTATTTGGGTCTTTTTTTAACTTCACACTCTCGCACACATACACACACTCTCGGTGGTCTACCCTCCAGAGCGTTGGTCTTTTCCTTGTATTTTCTGCCTCATAAAATATTAGATGTACTCCAGAATGGTGAGTGAAATGATTGGTTATCTGCAGTACTTGGCACAGGGATTTGTCCTCCAGCTTTTGCCCTGTCCGTGGGCCTAAACTGAACACAGGAACCCTCTGCACGTTATACCCTGAAATCAGACAATGCGTCGCCATTATTCACCTGATTACAATGAAAATCCTTTGGGTTTAGCATTTGTTTAAAACCGTAAATCTCTCTAACAATGTGTTCCAACTAGAAGCAACGTGGTAAAAAGGGTCAAGTAATTTAAGTGACTCTTTCTCTTTCAAAATTTTTTCGAACCAGCCACGATCTCGATAGGTTTTTGCCTGCATCTGTAACATTACCCACGCCGAAATCTCCCTGGACTGAAATACTACTCCTCATACGTATTAAACGTCAAACGTGGATGCGGAGAGACTCTGATATTATACTGAATATTAAATAACAAACTGAAAAAGCATGAAAATACAAGGTTTGTATTCTTATTTAAATACTAAACTGTGCTGCGAGTGCAAGACGGTTGAAACTGCTTTACATTTATGGCATACATTGCATTCAAGGAACACATTGAATCAGTTCTTGCGTTCGAACCCATGACTTTGCTGTTGTAATCACCAATGCTCTACTGATTGAGCTACTGGAAAGCTTTGTGATCAATTCGATTATATGTTTGATATTCATGTTAGGTATTGATAGACAAACAGCTTTGCTCCTGGTTAGAGTTTGTCATAAAACAAGCTGTTTTTCAAGAGCGACAGAAGTTGCGAGAAAGATGAGACAATGTTAGTAATTATTATTCTCCAAATAAAGCATTGTGAAAGAAAGAAGCGATGCTGAAAAGGGGCATTTAAGTGTTGCACTGAACACCAAATACCTGTGCTACCTATTGTCTTTTTCACATACTTCGTCCTCCTCGCAGTAACATATCCTTCTTGTCCTGAATACACATCTTCCCTGTTCCTTTTTCGTTCCCTCTTTGGGACTGTGTCTGCTCCCAGAGCTCACTCTGGTCTATTTGTGCCTGTTATCTGTTCCAATTTACTCTCCCTTCCTCCCAGTGCATATTTTTTGCTCTGAAACGCCTACGTCCTTGTCCTTGCCCAATCAACATCTTGAAAACACAGACAAGAGGTCCGCACACATAACAGAAATACATCATCGAGTGTCATTGGTTGCATGTATGTGACAACTCTGGAGGTGCTGGACATGCATGAACCAGATGGATGTTTAGGGGTTTCAGGGTGCAGATGGATTTAAACATGAAACATTCTATGACATCATCAGTACGAAGGAACAGGAAGCCTTCCGTCCCACAAACAAAAACATCAATTCTTAACATTTAACAAACATTTAAACAACATTATACTAGAATTTGATTTGAGTTTTTATATTAGCCGTGAATGTGTATGCAACCAAGGAGTGTCGAGGAGCCGTAAGCATGAATTTCAAGCAATTTCTTCTCATAAATTAAAGCAGACCAATGAAAGAAGAGCTGGAATTGCTGGCTCATTGCCTGCAAGACTGATAAAGAACAAGCCGCTGATGTACTCACTGGAGAGGGCCTTCTCATAAGTCTTCCCCATGGCAACAAAGTTCCTCAAGCAAGGGTTGAACTGCTCCATGATGGACTGCAACAGAAATAGCACAGCTTTAGTCAGCACAACAGCAGCAGTTAAGCAGGCATACTCACCACTACCAAGTGCATCAGAAAGACAAACACAAGAAGTTTGCAGATAACTGAACAGGTGAACTTCTAATTCTAAGTCTCAAATCTATATTGCAATGAACTGTCTGTCTGTTGTGGATATGAAGATGCAGTGCATGTGCAGATACCAAGAAAGATGGATGTAGAAAGAGAAAGAGCCAGAGCTCTCACGCCCCCACTTTTCAGAGCACTCTCATTAGTGGGACTTGGAGGGTATTATGCCAGCTGGGATTTGCCATTCCTTTGTTGCTGGTGAGCACAGGATTGTGGGAATTTGTGGAGATCTACCCACAGCCTGACTCATCTAATCCAACACTTTAAGAATTGCCCTTTAAAATCAATTCATTTTCTGTTCAAACTCCTCATCGAGGAGACCTCTGTTTTAAAGAACTTTGCTATTCCATTCAAAGTAAAATCTCTCGACTTGCCGAATTTTGCCCTAATGTCACTTTATTCCTGTTTTTACAGGCTCTATCACGGCTTCAAAAATAATAGTGCACACATACATGACAGAAAAAAGGTTCAAAATAATATAGCAGGAGATAGAATCTAAGAAAGACAAGAAGAGCAGGGGATGTACCAAAAAAAACTGCTAGGAATGAAGCACTGTACAACACAAATACTTTTGTTACTTTTGGTAGCCCTGGTGGGAGAATGAAGCTATGTGAATGAAAGTCTCCAGTCTAGGTTTTATAGAATTGGAGTTGTTTATGTGCTCAATTAAAGTCGACGGTAAACTGATTTCTTGGGAATATTCCAAATCTCCCCCTACCCACCCACCCTGTGCTCCAGTTATAATGAAAGCAGGTTTCCAGTCAAAATGAGGACAAAGACGAATGTGTGTGTATGTGTGCTGCTGCAAAGAAAACTGTGATTCAGAGGTCTTTAGAATGGATTGTCAAAAAAGCATGCAATTACAAATTAAACATTTTAGCAAACTAGTGAAAAGACAATATACAGTAATACCTCGGTTTACGTGTGACTTTGTATACGAGCATTGTATCGGAGTGCGGAAAATTTTTTCCCTTGCCCACGCAGATTTTTGTGTGGAAAATTCCTAACGCTCAGCATCTTCTCGCGCATTTTTACTGGAAATATCCTAAACACAGCCTCTCATAAAGCCCATCACCCCTTCACTCGTTCATTCTCTCAGCGTCGCTCAGTTTGGTTGCATTAATTTTAGTTAACATTAATTGTGATCGCTATTGTTCACGTAGTGAAATATATATACGTACAGTACAGCATATAGACAATGATCTCAAGATGAGTAAGAAAGAAGGGATGAAATTTTCCCTGTAAGCAGTAAAACCCTCCTCTCGTCCCCTTCACGGCAACAGCGACGCGACTCAAAGCTAAAGTGCACGTTACAGTAAATTGTCAAGTATTTTTATAGTTTAATTGTCAATTATTAATTAGTATTTATATGAGCTCTTAATGGTTATAATTTTAACTGTAATTAATAAAATAAAATAAAAAATATTTTAAATGGGCCTTTATGGTCATGTGGAACGAATCGAGTGATTTTTAGTGCATTCTTACGGGGAAAATTGTTTTATTGTACGATAATTTTGAGTTACGAGCTCTTGGAACGAATTAAACTTATTCGGTATTAAGGTAAGGTATTACTGTATCTAACTAGGCTAGTTAATCAGTTGCTTTGACTCTTTGAAAACAGACATTGGTGACTCTCTATGCCAATTAACAGAATTGCACATGAGCCATTTAGTGAATTTTGTGTAAATATTCTACTTTTTTTTTAAATACTTGCTAGCACTTACTAGCACAAACAGCTAAACATTGAAAGAAAAATAAGATAGCGAGAAAGATGAGACAAGGCAACTAAATCAACCCCAAGTGAATCATTCATAAACCTCCTTGGCTTTCTCTCACTGTCATGTCTTACGTAACAACATCTCAACTCACAATTATTTGTTAAGTAATTCATCATCTGCTGCATGCAATCATACAGCAGAGTCTGTCCAGGGCCACTAATCTCCATTATAAAGTCTTTAAACAGAAAAAAGGAAATGCAGACCAACAAATAAACATCAACAAAAGAGATGAGATGGAATATTCATGGTTGGATGCAAAGCGAGCACAGCTGGCATGTTTTCATCAAGGAAGGAATTACACAATAGTGTGATGGATCTCACTGCACCACATGCCTATGAGATGAGAGCGCATGACCGTATGCATGAGCTGAAATGTGCGACTGGTATTCATGCAAAGACCAAGGTGAAGCTTTTGAAAAAACATAATGGTGAAGTGTATAATTTAATACATTTTCAAATATCCAATTTAAATTCTTTGGTTAAACATAAAGAGATGCATTAAAAACCTTAAAATCAATCAATTTAACCAAACTGCTTTTCCTCTCCTCAACATTTTCCACACAGCTCTGTCCAAGAGAAAGCAGTATTACACATGATCCAGTGCCAAGCTGATGTCCACCCAACAATTAATCATTAAAAGCATTAAAAACACTCCGCTGGGAAAACTCCCTTTCCTTGATTAGTCCCACAGCAATCAATCTATGTTTAACAAGCATGAACAAGAGCAACCAAACCCCCGATTAGATGTCAATTTTTTCTCTGTGCGGTTCTGCCAGACACTAAACACAGATTACCATGTAATTTTTCAGCACTTCATTACAGACATGTTCATTAGGGTGTAATTAATAGTCTTAACTAATGAGCAAGATTTTATATTGATGCATATTCAATCAGCTGGACCACGAGTTCAAAAACTGCTGAGGGGAATTTTATGCTTCCCTCTGAATTGAAGGTGTGCATGTATTACAGTATAAAGTACCAAACTAAATATGAATGTTTCTTTAGATAATACAGATGCTCACCGAAGAAAATGTATAATTTTCCCTTTTATATTTATAAAAAAGTTCAGATTATCAAATAAGGCATCATTTCCACAGTCCATAAACAGAAATGTATAGGATATGGAATTGTGTGTGTTTTCAACAACTACAACAAAAAAACTCAATTTAAACTCTTAAAATGCACAAGGGTGATTAAACATAGAACAGAGTTATCTGGTAAATCCTGTTTCATGGCAACACATTTGTATTTGTTTCTCATTGGCAGAGAGCATATCTTTATTGAAAACATTATTATTAAACACTATTACTGTATTTCTTTACTTTAATGCTGCCTTTCATTCTAGTGTCATGCCTTAATTTAGTGGGATCTGTATTTCAACCAAAAAGATCTTGTGATTTCTCAGCTCATTCACATAAATTCTCAAAGCGTATGCTATTACATAAAAGCCATTATCTAAAATATCCATAGAAAATTGTATAATTTTCCCTTTTATATATATAAAAGAGTTCAGATGATCAAAAAGGCACCATTTCCAAAGTTCATTAACAGAAATGTACAGCATTTGTGCCAAAAATGTTCAGTGCATCAATTCTTTCTTTCTTTTTTTTTTACTTTACCCTGAGAATGCCTTGATAAACCAAGCATATGAATGAGATTCTGCTCAGATTTTACTGGCTTTGTCATAGTAATACGTTGAGAACAGTAAATATTTGTTTAACTACCAAGGTTGTAAACATGCCTCATTTACCACAAAAACACCCCTATATCAACAAACTTATGTGGTATATAAACCTGCTGCAACACAAACCTGTGATGTGAAACTAATGCTGCGGTCTCAGAGAGCTTGAAGCAGATTGATGAATGTAATCAACTCTCTATGTGCGTGTGTGTGTGTGTGTGTGTGTCAGTGCTATTACAGTCTATGCTTCAGTGTCAGGTGGGTGCACAAGTGCCGTTATCATCTTTATGTCTTCCACATACGCAGTAAAACATGGTTAAAGCAGCCGTGAGTCTGAAAAAGCTTCCTGCTGTTCAGCATTATGTAATGCTCTTGAGTCCCACAACCTCAGGACAATTGAGTAGCGAAATGGATAATGATGATACGTATTAATCAGTGTGTCTGAGTGGGTTTTTGAACTCAAATGTCAGGGTTGATTTTAAACGGCTAACCTTCTGTTCAAAGTCTTGCATTACACTGTCCATTAATTATATTATTCAATGCTGGAAATAAACTAAAATAAATTCTAATATGATTACACTTATTAGAATGATACAAATTTGGCTTCAAAATAATTTGGACACATACTTCACACTGTATAAATGTCACATTCGCACATTTTTAAGTGTGGCTTAAAACTATTGGGGCCACTAGAACTCCAAAGACACAAATATGCAACTTTATGCCATTATTAAGCAAGTATATAGAGAACATCAAACTAAACGTGGGCAGGGAAGTTTCACTTGCTAAATAACTAAGCTCAAAGTGACCCAGGCTTTAAGTGGGCATTTTTTCTTACTGAAATCGCTTTTGCTTGTTCAGAAAGACCGCTTGCACCCTGAAACCCTGCAATTTACATATTGTAAGATTATCTAGTAAACAACACATTTAAGCTTTTTCAGAAACTTTTTCTAAGAGATATAAAAGCAGTAGGCAATACACAGACCTTCTACATCCATGTGATACTAGATTTCATGTGTGATGTTTCTACATATATGTGTGTGTGTGTGTGTATTTAAACCGCATACACCCTTATTTATCATGCAAGATGATTCCTTACTGTGTGTATACATACATATTATTCTATAGTTATTATTTGTTATGTATCTGCCTGTCTTTTTATATATATGTGTGTGTGTGTGTGTGTGTGTGTGTGTGTGTGTGTGTGTGTGTGTGTGTGTGTGTGTGTGTGTGTGTGTGTGTGTGTGTGTGTGTGTGTGTGTGTGTGTGTGTGTGTGTGTGTGTGTATACATATATTGTTCCCAAGATATTTAAAAGTTGAAATTAAATTATTATTCACCTATGTATTTTCAAAAAGCATATTGATAACTTTATTATGAATTTAATTTTTTTTTTACCATAATAATCATTATAATTGATTTTCCAGTGAAACAACAGACTTCTCTCTGGTGATGAATGATGGACTTCTCCAATCATTTAGTCCGCTTAAACTCCGCCCCTTTATTACAATCAAGTCCTGCCCTGCATTGTTTATTTTTGATCATCTATTTCTTTCGAATGTATGTCACATCGCAACTTTAAAGTAAAGGATTGGCTTTTAACATTTGACTTCCTTTATGTTTAATCAAGTAACAATCTGACTCCGCAAAAACACACATTCCTAGCTTCAAGACAACACTGACTCCAGATCAGTTTTACCATACAACACCCACAGTAAGAGTATAAGGCCCTTGCAATGGATGTCTTCCCTCCAACTTCCCACATGGACAAAGATCTTTCCATGTCCACTGCGGATACTGCATGTCATTTACTTACAGCTCTCACTCCTACAAGCCTCTCTGGCACTCATCTTACCAATTTCCATTTCAGATGAGCCCCTGTCTGTGTGCGTGTGTGGGTGTATGTGTGCCTGTGCGAGTTCACCGTGAACATCAGCACTGCGTGTGCATCCCACTTCAGAGTGAGCTTGGAGAGGTGAGATAGGGAGAGAATGACTTCCTTGCCCATATATGGTTCTGTCGGAATTCCCCCGCATTACTCTCTGCTACAGTGCATTCCTATTCCCTGCACGTTTGGATCATACCACCTGATCATAGCGGGAGGGGGAGATTGTGCAGCTAACGCTCATTACCTTTGACTGATGGAACACTGTGTCCCCCTTCGTTCCAACACCTTAATCCATTCAGAGAAACACCAATGAGAAACTAGTGAATCGCAATTGCACTGCAAGGAGACAATGATGAATACAGCTGAGATGTATGTTCTGGTGCATGTACCTTTGTATAATGAGTGTATATGATGGGGCTGTGTGTGGGTGAGTTCAGGCACACAGATACGGTTTCATCTTTCTGTTGTGTGCCCTCCCGTGAGATCTCGGATGAAATGTCACTGCAAAGATTTCAGTCTTGCCTGCAAAGATCTTGTCTCAAACACACACATATATGCGTCAAACCGTTGCTCTTCTTTTTACCTTTAATGTCAATTTCAATCAATTTTTCAACAACAAATATCAATCAATTTCTTTGGATTTTTTTGTGTGTGCAAATAATTAACATTTATGAAATTAACATTTCCTCCAAATTCTTATTGCCATAATGCTTATTACTGCAATATATAATGAAAATAATCCTGTTTAAAATAATTGAAATCAGCATAAAAAAATTGCTAAATGAAGTCGCTAAAGAATTGAGTATTGCAGTATATCTATCTATCCACACACACACACATATATATATATATATATATATATATATATATATATGTATATGTAAGGTTAAATATCTCTCTCTCTCTCTCTTTCCATATATATATATATATATATATGGAAAGAGAGTGCAAAAATGTGTAAGGTTAAATATCTCTCTCTCTCTCTCTTTCCATATATATGGAAAGAGAGAGAGAGAGAGATATTTAACCTTACACATTTTTGCACCAAATATATTTAATAGGTTTCTTTCATTCCTTGCCAATTCCATCCTCCATCCTTACTCCAACCACTCTGTCTGGCAGGCATGACAGTAGTATTTTTGTCCTGCTGTCTATTCATAACAGGCATGACAGAAACAGACTCCTCTTCAATCATAATAGCGTCCATCATGGCAGCCCATGTAGTGGAATCAGGGGGGCAGAGGCAAAATATTGTCACATAAACAGATCACCTTTAGTTTTGAGACAAAGATATCACAGCCTTGTAATTAAATATCAAAAGAGATACAAACTGTATCTAAGAAGCAAAATATCAATATGGGAGTGGGCTCTAGGGCTACAACTAATAAAAAAAGGTAATAATCGATAGTGTAAATCATCGACAATGAATGTCATTATCGATTAATCATGTCTAGCCACAGTGCACAGAAAACAGCACTATATAACGCATTTCTATGGACAAAATGCATCTAATAAATAGTGGCGAAACCTATCTGCTGCGGGATAGGTGCGTGATCCAGGCTGCCCAGAGCAGGACAATTCTTCATGTTAAGCTTCAAGCTAATGCATTAGCTCAATGTTTAACATGACTTGCCCTTTAGGCGCCTTGACGGATGTGTGCGCTGTTTAATGTGCGTTATGTTTCCTCAGTGCAAAACGTTAATTTTACGGTTATATCCTTATCTGTGAGTGAGCATTTCCCTTTCACATGAAGGCTCGTTCTGACAGTCTGCATTAAACTTGAATGAGCGTCAAACAGACGCATTAATGAGGGAAACAATTCATATTCAGCGCAAAAATATTCATTTTACTGAAATATCTGTTTTTGGACGTTAAATCTAGGTTTAAAGCTTAGCGTGTAATGTAAGTATTTTATGAGATTGGTAACTGTAAAGGGATAGCGGCGTGTACTTGGATATAAATGTAAGACGTCTTTTGCATTTACAGGATAAAGAATTGACAGAGTAATTGTGTTTTCCTACAGAACATTCCTCTTATCTGTTAACACTGAGTTTCTGTTTTTATTTCATCTGTCCTTTTGCTTTATAGCTCTTTTGCACATAGCATAGATAGATATTTTCACTATTTCATAGCATTCAGTTGGCAGGTTTGTTTGCAGGACAGCATTGGTCAGTATATGGAATAGTGTGTTTTTTCAATAAAATTCTGCACTTTTTATTATCCGATTAATCAAAGAAATAATCGTCCAACTATGGATTATCAAAATAACCGTTAGTTGCACCCCTAGTGAGCTCTTTCAGAAAGAAACCAGTTTGCACAGACAACCACTCATTTTCTTTAGAAAATGTAATAAAATCAATTATGCTAATATAGTTACTTTGCAGATCTAAGCAATTTGTGCTATTATATATTTTGGAGTGGATTTCAACATCAAGCTGCTGTGAGATGTTATTAACAAATGTTATTCTTTTAATTATTGTATAATAATTCAGACTTTAAGGGCTATTAAAGTCTAAATTATTATAAAATAATTCATTAGAGCACACAGATGTCTCTGTTTGGTGCTCCAGGACTATATCCATGTGAAATGTTTTATTGCAACGTATAAAAACATTTTGTGCCTATGAGGACATGATAATCTGATGGTGTGCTGCTGGCAAAATGAAATCTTTTCCTCCTCTTTTTCTCATTCACTCGTTCATCATCACTGACATTCAAACAGCTGGCCAGCCTCTCACCTACAAATCACACAAAGACAACAGTGCGGTCTCTCTCTTAATCTGGATGCACACACAAAACTGTTTAATCTGGTTACTACAAACCCTTAGCTTTAACCATAACGCCACACCGACAAAACTACAATCCTGCGTTACATTAGAGCACTGACTAAGCCTATGCATGGAATTAGGAGACTTAAGCATTTAATTTTTACATAAACTAGATGGCAGTAATTGCTAAATGAGAGAGAGAGAGAGGTCTGCAAGGCCTCTGCAAATACGCGAGTCAATCAAACTAAGAGCGCAGCATGACTCATTACTTATTTTATAATTATATAATCAATAGATTGATATGAAATAAGAAAATGGTTGAATTTAAATACATATTTAAATTCACATATTTTGAATAAACACATATTTTGTGTCACATTTAACTAATATTCATTGACGTCCTGATCAGCATAGTCATATTCAACACATTCACAGCCAATACAACGTGAAAAGCAACAACACAGACACGGGTCACTGTGGTGTTCAGCTTCAGCCAAGAGTCCAGAAAGCAGGACATAAATGAATCAATAAAACATGGCATAATGAAGGAAGGCTCATAATGCGGCCATCTGTAAGTGCCAGGTTTCTGCATAAAGTCAGAAGCTTTGCCCTTTAAGGAAGCTTTTGTGTACTTGTCTCAACTAAGAATCCCATTCCCTTCAGAGGTACCACAGGCACAGACCGTCAAAAAACACAAACACACAATACAACAGCTTTCGCCCAACATGCTGTTAAGCTACCATCTGTCTTCTATCTGACAGCTTACAGCACAAAAACAAACCAAAAAATATTTAGGCCAGATTTTTAATGACATCTATATTCCTTTAAGGCTCTCCAGATGACTTGGAGTATGATAAGAGGAAAAGTTGAAAGTATGACTTGTTATATAATGCCAGTGGGACATATACTGTGCTTTTCTACTTGCTATGCATGGGTAATCAGAAAAACACAACTGACCTCACCCAAAAATCCCCAATCCTCTCTGACAATCCACTTCATTTCATTGAGAACCTACACCTGAACACAAAACCACACAGATCATGTTGATTTTGGAACGAGGTAGAGATCTGTCAAAGGAAGTGCTTTGGGTGGATATACTGTAAGCGCTGTTTGTTTCATTGTATTTACGAACACATTTGTGATTTAAAGGTGATCTTTGACCGTTTTACCAGTTGTACTAGTCTCTTGTTTATTCAGCACCACTCTCAATAACTTTCCCCTGCAGTGCTTGTTTAAAAAAGGTTGCCAGTGCCAGCGTTTTTGTTCATTTTCATAAAAATGTCATGTCAAGAATATTTTGTTGAATGAATTTCTGAAAATGTAATGTATCAAAAGAAAGAACAAATCAACATCTGCTTACATATGAGATCGCTTGTTTCTGTTTCTTCTCCTGATAGCTTTCCTGTAGCTCAATCAGTAGAGCATTGGTGCTTGCAACGCCAAGGTCATGGGTTTGATTCTCAGGGAAAGCAAGAACTGATTAGAATGTCAATGTGTTTCTTGAATGCAATGTAAGTCGCTTTGGATAAAAGCGTCTGCTAAATGCATACCGTAAATGTAAGCCCCCCCCCCCCCACCTTATAACAGTGATAACAAGGAAAGCTGTAAAATCTGGTCATTGGCGGGGAAGAATTTTCTTATGTAAGATGAGATAACTCGTTAACGGCCCAAAATGAGTTGCCTGAAAGCCTACTGTCCTGCAGAGTTGAGCTCCAACCTTAATTAAATTAAACTAACCTGAATCAACTAATCAAGGTCTTCGGGATCAGTAGAAACTTCCAGGCAGGTGTTTTGGAGCTGTAGGACAGTTTGACACCTATAAGATATTAGTGAATTGAACACAAGAGCATAACTCAGCCTGATATCTACATGAAAGATGTGCGGCCCAACACAAGGCTAGTTCAGTCATGGACGTGTGGTCAGGGTGTGGGCACAGCCTCCAACAGATGACAATATCTTTGAGGTCTGACTGTCCTACTCACCGTGGGCACACACAAAGTTGAACTCACACACAACCCCTACGCTCTGGCAGAGGCACATTCGCACAATCAGACCGTTCGGTCTGCGAGACACTACCCACACACACAAACAGACAGAGGCACATGAACGTACTGACACACATAATCCATTGGCCCGTGAGACACTGCCCACACACACTGGCAGATGCAGGCTGAGTCACTCGTAAGTGCAGACGGGTGGATTCGAGCTCCCAGGGTCCTGTGAGATTACTAAGCAGCTGCCTTGCGTGCACACAAACATACATATCGACATGCTCCCAAAATCACACATGAAGTTGGACTAAAAAAATTGCCAGATCCAGTTTTACATGAGACATGTTACATGGAAACTCCACCAGTGGAACTCCATTGAAATATTTAGACAAAATCGGCAAGTTCTACACAAGCTTTGTACCTTCTGTGTTTATTTATCACATAATACTGTCGCACATCCAAAACATTTCAGCAAATTTAAATACATGTGATTTCTGCCCCAAAATCAGAGTAGAAAAATGTATCAAAAGTTAAAAATGAAAGGCATTAATTACATTTTTCAAGCAAGCTATGCAGTCACAACTAGATTTGCCTTTTATCAAGTAGCAACCCGTCACATTAGCAAAATTGTTCATCGTACGAAATTTAACAGGATCAAACAGCAAGCAAAATTATACCATGAAAAGCTGAACGAGACAACTGAAAAATTACAAAATTTCTATGTAAACAAAAAGTTGCAGTCAGCACAAACCATGTCTATTCTAGTTCAAGTGAACCATTTGAGACCATGTGAAATATGAATACATGAAAATATAAATATAAATAAATAAAAATACATAAAAATTCTAGAAGAGTTCATGATTTGAGGAATCGAAGATAAAAGAAGTAGGCGCCTAACTTCTACTATGTGGTAAATTAACTTGTAGCAAAATATTAGTGATGCACCCCAAAAAAGAAGGTTTTAATCAAAAATTAAAATGGGAAATTCTGGCTGGGGTAATTAAATGTGGTTAATTTGGTAACTGAAGTCGGCGTTCTGTTCAGGGTGTCATGTTCTCAGGTGATAAATGAAAAAGGTTGTTCAGCAACGAGCCGACTCTCTATATTTCAGCCAAGCAAATCTTACATATTGCTGTTGGTCATGGTGAAGAGTGTACACACATCAATATGTTTAGCCGTTGTACCTTATGTTTACACGCTCAAAATGCGTCATCGTGGAAGCACTAATTAAACATCATCATAGTTTCAGGCAGTGGATTCAGTCCTTCAAAACTGTTTTGCTGAAACTGAAAAATAACTTTTTTAAATGTATTTACTCTTACTGCAAAATATGTTAAGTTGCCAAAATTTCAGTACATCACTACAAAATACTGTAGAGTTTGATGGACTTTTTGACAACAAAAAGAAGGAATTTTTTGGATTTTCAACAACAAAAGTTACATAAGATTACGTTCCATTGCATCTTATAATTTGCATTTACCAAGGTTTTGCTGTGCTGTCAGTTATAAAACAGACCTGCGACCCAATTCTGGATCACGACCCGCCAGTTGAGAATCACTGATGTGAAAGATGAAGCCTGATGATGTCAAATGGCACACTATTTGTTCTTCTATCTGAGTGCAGTTTACTGCTCCACTGCATCCGCTGTCTCTTTATTTCTTATAATAGAGAACCCCACTGCGGCCTCACAATACCCACAATTATACAAATCACAGAGCCTAAAGAAGCCAAGAGACCCAATTAGGAATGAATATTCTCCCACTTAAAGTCTGAAAGGACAAAACAACCTCAATGCTTAAATATAAAGGTAACTGGTCGTGACTTGAGTTTCCACTTCTCACCGCTCATTCAACAGGATATTGAACATAATGACATAATTAAAGATATATATTGAATTAATGACATGATTAAAGTCATTATTCTTTGAGCTGGCAATTGGTTACTTTCTAAAGTGTCTTAATATGTTTTTTTTGAAGTAGTCAATTCAATAAATTATGACTTCATCCTGC
The DNA here is from genome assembly GCA_037043235.1 of Rhodeus uyekii. NCBI lineage: Eukaryota > Metazoa > Chordata > Actinopteri > Cypriniformes > Acheilognathidae > Rhodeus > Rhodeus uyekii. Next base: position 1,894,853 of record JAWRVZ010000059.1, read on the forward strand.
TTAAAATAATTCTATCTATGAGAGAACATTGGTAATACATAAGCTTGATGTCTTTAGTTAATCCTGAAACAATCAATCAAGTACGCCAAAATTTTCATCAAGGGTCATAATAAAAACATTTTAGATGGTTTCACTGTAAATACTCTGAAACTTCAGCCATCGACATGAAGATAATACTAATGCATGCAAAATAATCCCGAAGGAGGATTATGTGGTCAAGAAACGTCCAGTTATTAAACTAAAGCTTTTCTTTTGGCTGGTTACACAACTTTTCAAAGCTCATGAAAAATGTATCTCCATAAGTAAGAATTACAGTACAAGAGAAATAACTTCCTCCTTTAGGATCCAAGATATTATCATGACCTCATTTTGACTTCAAACTCACATGAGCCTTTCCGAGTTAGAGCAGCTTTCTTGTTTGTTCACATACTGTATGCTCTCCAGTCAAAACAGGTTCCCATTTCCTTCTAAACACACATGCACATGTGACTAATCACAATTTTTTTTTAAACCACCATACACATTTTACCAGAGGTTACAAGAATCCTAATAGTAACAAGTCAGCTCTTTCAGAAAAGTCATACACTATTAGTAGGTACCGGCAGTCAAAAATTCAAACTTACAATATGATGTTAACTTATATTTAATATGATAAAGAACATTGAAACTAAGAAAACCAAAACAAAATTACTCGATTATCTCAAACGTTTCAGATTTTACGGCCATTTGATGTTTTTCAAGTTTTTTAGTCTCGCAAAAGGGTTTTCAAGGGTTTTATTACAATATGAGGGTTTTATTATAATATGGTGTTAACTTATATTTAATATGATAAAGAATATTGAAACTAAGAAAACCCTCCCAAAAAAATTACTTGATTATTTCAAACGGTTCAGATTTTACGGCCATTTGATGTTTTTCGAGTTTTTTAGTCTCGCGAAATCTTATTTTCAAGGGTTTTATTACAATATGAGGGTTTTATTACAATATTCAAACTTACAATATGATGTTAACTTATATTTAATATTATAAAGAACATTGAAACTAAGAAAACCAAATCAAAATTACTCGATTATCTCAAACATTTCAGATTTTACGGCCATTTGACGTTTTTCGAGATTTTTTGTCTCGCGAAATCTTATTTTCAAGGGTTTTATTACAATATGATGTTAACTTATATTTAATATGATAAAGAACATTGAAACTAAGAAAACCCCCCCCCCAAAAAAATTACTCGATTATTTCAAACGTTTCAGATTTTACGGCCATTTGATGTTTTTCGAGTTTTTTAGTCTCGCGAAATCTTATTTTCAAGGGTTTTATTAGAGAGCACTGACATCCAAGAGAGCACTAAAATGCATACATTACGTGAAAAATTATATAACTATTCAACAGTAAAAGCTGCTACATGCAACAACTTGCTTTTGTGCAAGCTATTGTCAACCTATGCATAGGACGAAATGTACTGCACATGCTGTGGCGCCTCATTTTGACATATCATTAAAATATTGGCATTAAAAAGGGTGCAATTGCAACATGGTTTCAGGCAAAAATGCTCTGCGCAGTTTTCTTCTCAACCCAAAGAACAGTTAAAAGCTCATATCAAATATATCAAAGAACGCCACCCCTGCCCAAGTAATAGCGTCCCTTCCTTCTCTAGCCAAGGATATTAGCTCCATGGGTTGGAATTAACAGCCTAAACATTAAAGTCCCTTAACAGATGTCTGCAGGATTGGACTAACACGCTTCACTGGGTCAGACTCGGCAGCCACAGAGGTTTAGTTTGGTGAGTCAGGTGGTTTCAAAGAGGTACGTTACAACAGACGTGAGCTCCAAGAGGGAAAAGCTGGCAGAGAAAAGAAGTAAATGTACGTTTGTGTGCGCGTGCTGTGGGGGATCCATGGAAGTGCGTTAGTCACTCTTTCCTGTTGGGACTCAGATATGCTCCATCTGTTTTACACAATCAGTTTCATGTCACATTACAAACTGAGAACTCATTTAGAGCAAAACAAATCCACTGTTGCATTCACATAATTGCAAATATGAAAGAATTACAAAGCTAGAGGAAATGCCTTGAAATGTCTTTATGCTCTTTGCGTATAAGTGATGAAATTAGACTATAGGCACCCGAAACTCACATGTCTCCAAGTGAGTTACAGGTGAGATGACAGGTTCAAGTATTTGGCTAAACTGGTTCTACACTGAAACCAGCTACTGTATTTCTGCCTTTAAGTACATTAGTCTCAAGTCTGCATCATTTAAAGGGATAGTTCACTGTAAAATATGATTTCTGTAGTCTTAGTCACTATTCATTTTTGCATTGTAAAAGATGCGACTGAGGCTGTCAGTTCCTCACGATCTCTATTTGTGTCCCAGAATAGAAAGTGTCAGGTTTGGGAAAATATGATGACAGAATTTCCATTTTTGGGGTGAACTGTCCCTTTAAGCAAGTTATTAATCAGCAAGCAACTTTAAAAGAAAAATAATCTTTACATTTTATATTAAGTTTACAATATGAATGAATAAGCAGAGAATATTTAAAACGCAATCAATGCAGAGTAATTATAAATATAAAACTATTTAATCTGGCCATACAATAATAACAATGAAACTCACCTTATAGACATTCTCCGTTATACGGTGCACCTCATCGGTCCGGGACATTTTGGAAGCTTGAGTCAGAACCATAGACGAGAATTATAATTTCTACTGCAGGAAAATGTTTCCGAGAAAACACAGGAGGAGGAGGAGGAAGAGGAGACACTGTATCGTTCAAACACAGAGTGTCAGAGACTGAGGAGGATGCGGGAGCTTTTATACGGAACTCTCTCACGGATGCCCACGCGCAGCCGCCGGAGTGGCGGGGATCCACCGCACGCGTTCATCCTCGTCACCGGAGCTGCGCTCGATATTCCAGCGGACTCCGCCTCTCCTCTTCACCTTCTGCGCTGCGAACGGCGCGGCGGAAGCGCTGCTTTCTTGGGTATAACAGAAGCGTTCGCGTCACTGCATAACACGGACAGTGAAGTCGCGTGCCTGCGGACAGTGTCGACTGTTATCAGAAGCGCAGCGTTCATGTTTAGGGGTGTCAGGAACAGTCTGTCCTTTGGATGCCGTGTTTTATATGCTGAAACTACGCTGTTCAAAATCGACCCCCATTCCCCTCATTCACTATTACCTACATTAGTCCACTTATGTCGTTCACTTGACTATTCCCTACATTAGTCCACTTATATAGTGGACTAATGTAGGGAATAGTGAATGAATTCATGAGTGCACAGTGTTTTTGCTTGCTATTTAATAATCATTCATCGTAGCAAATTGGCAGCTCCATTTGTGATGAAAAGATTTATCTCGAACTCGGAAATGAAAACTAGCACGTATAAACCTTGATTAAACAATTTAATAATGACTTAAATAGGAAGCCTGTATGACATTGAATGGATAGATTTCGCGTGACGTCACGTATTGTTGTTACGCTAATCATCCGCCATCTTGGAGGTGAACAAGTGCCTTTTCAATTAATCCGATTTTGTTGTCATATCTCTGTTTTGAAGTGACATCTAAAGTGTCCCGATAAGTTTGAAGTTTGTCACTCTTATCGGCCATTTAAATTCTTTACAATCTTTTTTTAAACAGGTTAGATAGCTACCTCCAATATGGTGACTAAATCACGTGACCGAAAACTATCAATTGTAGCCAAATTGGAACAGCGGTTTGGAAAAATGGTTATTCAGACCATCACAGTGCATTATGGGTATTCTGGAGCGTACATTGGTTGTATGGCCGCTGTTGCGGTGTATAATGGGAATCGCTAATTTTTACTCAACCAAAGCAAATCATTACACTTTATTAAAATACTTAATTAGCATTTTCATGCCTACAAATTTACGTTTTACCGACATCGAGAGCAAAACAAATGGATCATTTTCTTTCGTTATAAACAGGTTGGCACAACTTTAAAGCTATATCAACATATAGAAATATATAATTAATAAAGTAATAAATCATTTAAATAAAATATATTCATAGTATGAAATAATTTAAGTTACGTAATAATTTTTTATGTTATTTAAATTGTGTAATTTTTATTCATAATTGTTCTGCCTCTTTTCTCCCTGTTCCCAACTAACGGTCTCGAAATCACAACACGTGACGTTTATTCTGCGTTTTTATGAGAATTATGCGTTTCAATGGCTATACTATCAAACCTACGGGGGTCATGTGGTAAAAGTTGGAGTTCTCTGAAAAATCCCATTTTACAAGCTGTAATTACAAGCTCTGTAAGGGCGTGAACACTTTTTATAATTTGAAACTCTTAATTAGGGTATTTACAACATGGCGTGAATGTGGTAAATATTTATCTTTATTTAGTTTGCTCACAAACAAGATTTGTATGTATTCGAAACATTGACCAATGAAATGCTCTGTCACCATCGGTGCTCAAATGCTATTTGTTCGCACTACAAAAGACTTCAGTCAGAGTTGACTTCAATGTTCTTGCTCTACTTTTATGTCATTTACCGATTGGTCTGCGTAGCGCCGATTCAAGTCGAACACACCATTTGCTTCAGTAAACAGAAATAAATTCGAACTAGTTGTGCGCTTAAAAAATAATTACGTGAAAGTACGATTTTTAAAAATCTTTTGAACAATTCATTGTATAAAGGTATTATAAATAAATTAAATTTAAAATACAGCGTTAAAATGAAATTTACATTGTCAATTAAAAATGTCCTTTTTTTATAAATAAGCTATTAGGTATATTTAATCATGGATGTTTGAGTAAAAAAATAGAAATCTATCTCTAAAACGTAATTTTTTAATGTTTTATAAATAAGCTATTAGATATATTTAATCATGGACGTTTGAGTAAAAAAATTGAAATCTATCCATAAATTGTAGATTAGATAAGGATTTTTTTTCTGTATTGCTTTAGCCTGTAGTTGTATTCCCAGAATCAATCATCATGACTGCATCACTCATAGTTACAACAATCACCCAAGGACTGGAGGAGGATCAGATGAGATGAGTGCAGTAGTGGGCACTGCGCGGTTGATGCGTGGGTCTGTGCGTGTGATGTAGGCAGGGATTCCTTCTGTATCTCTCAGCAGCTTCTACCCACACCACCAACACACCGTTTTCCCTGCTGCACTCTCCCTCTCTGTAGTAACGTATAATGGAGAACTACAGCTACACAAACCAAGAATACAACCTCATATTCAGGATTGAGGGCAGCTGATGTGATCGTTTAAGACTCTACCACTGAAAAACACACATTGATTGACCACTAAACTGGTCAAAGTTGAAAACAAAATTGGTAGTCAACCCATTTATTTAGTAATAAACAGGAAAAATAACTCTGTCAAAGTTAGAAAGTTTATCAATTATCATTCAACTTTTCAGCTTTTAAGCAGCTCTACATAAGACAATCAGTTATTAATATAATATAATTTATATTTTAAAAGTTCAAGCTATTGGAGAAACACATTTTGTAGAGCAAGAGGACGGCGGTATTTATCTTACATTTCTTTACATTTTTCTTTTTTAGAAACAAGTATCATGGCCTTCATTTTGCAACTGGTTGCAGTCTTATGCGTTATCAATAATGATGTGAATGACAATTAATTGTTTAAATAGCTGTCAAAAATAAGCCAAAAGTCTAAAACATCATTGTAATAAAAAATGACTTAAAATTTCTCAACAAGGAAAGGAGCTCCACAATAGTAGAACATTTCCTATACAAATGTTTTGGCCTCTAAATAAAGTGTGTGAGAAATGTTCTACTATTATGTATACAAGTTCTTTTCTGAAATTAAATAACTAAAATGCAGTGTAGTAAATGGCAAGGGGGAGAATATATTGCGTGTGTGTGTGCCTGTGTGTGTGTGTGCTGTGCACTATATAATTTAGTTTAAGTTTGTTCTCTATGCTTTGTTCTATTTTTGTAATTCGTTGCAGTTGTTGTTTTGTTTAAAATCAAGAACAAAAGTTTAGAACACACAATTTATGTGATGGTTACCTTTTATTTTTCCATAAACATTGTTCCAGTTAAACTTCCCAGTTCACACTTTATACAATCAAACCAATAAGTAAGGTAAAATGGCTTTTTAAAGCAAACGCCACCTCACTTCCTGTGGAAGCTACCATTTGGGTGTAATGTGAGAGGGGGATAATTTAAGAACAGTTGTTTTGTTATTCAATTTGTTGTTAAATTCTTTTGCTGTGTTAATGGTTGTTGTATTAGCTTTTGGGGAGTTTAAGTTATGATGTGTTGAGTGTTTATTTAATTTGATTTACAAACTTTTTAGTTTGTTCCTATTGGTATTGCTTTGTAGGTGGAGCTTCACCCTATAAATAGGCTTGATTGAATTCATTTAGTAGGCTGTTGCTGGACTCACAGCAGTGGCAAGTCTTGGGCCATTGGGTGTAGCCAAGCTAGCACATTGTTGCTGTTTTGTTTCCTTTTTGTACAGTTTTTATTTATATTTGTTCAGCGTTGTAATTATTTGTGGCACTTCCTAATAAACACCATGTTTGTATGAACATCAACTTTTTTGGATCAGGACGTCATTTCCTATTTTTTCACTCTGACTGTTTGGCCTCCCTACACTGATCTTCACAGGAAGGTAGATCCCGAAGAGCCAGACTGAGCTCTTGTGTTTCCCTGTTTTAAAGGTCAAGCGAGAGAGTAAACTACTTTAATTGTGCGTGTGTGTGCTTCTTGATTGCAAAGGTCAAGAAATTCAATCTGATACAATGGACGATTTCCTTTCTTTCTCAGCTAGCTGCTCATACACAGCTCATGGAGGTTCATGGGAAATGCATATAACACTAGAGATGCTTCCGTCTTGAGGCCACACCAATTGATTTCACATCGCAGTGGAAGTCTTATCTACTGGACCCATCAAGACTGAATATAAAGGGGGAATAAAAAGCAACAAAGCAAAACAGAGATCGATACAGACGGCTAAAACAGCATCTCTTCAGAACAGCTGTGTGATTAAGAGAAAAAGTATTTTAACTGTGGGATGAGAAAAGGCCATAACATAATATGATGTTAGAAGCTGGTCCATATTTCAATATACTTTAAAGTAAATAGGAAGGATTTAAAATTGTGTGTAGGAGTCCTATAACTCATTTTACATATATTTTCAGCTTTTTTGTTTCTAGGAAAGCCAGTTTCTCTCTACTGCTCATTATTCACACCCCCCTATGTTTACAGATCAAAGTTTGTTGTCTGACAGTGTAACGGTATGAAACTGGTTCACACTGAGCTCTGGTGGAGCCATTCAGACTCATGGGGCAGCCGCCCACTCCCATAATGCTTTGTGTCAGGCGAGATAAGAGCAGCTCCACTCAGCTCTGCCTGGTTCCAGACAATAGACTTCCAACAAAGCAATACCGGTTCTTGGTTTTAGGTCAATACCTTTTAAACAATGGTCTAACTTAAGCTTGCTGAAGAATATATGCAGTCTAGTAAAACAGGCATAGCCTGCAATACATGAAACACATTTTCGCTGTAAATTTAAATATTATAATCGAAAATTTCTAAATATTGTGTGTATATAAATGTATGTAATATAAATGTAAATGTGTACACTGTAAGATACCATGCAAAGGTTTAGGTTCAGTAAGATTATTTGTAGGGTTTCCTGTAGCTCAAACAGTAGAGAGTGGCGCTTGCAACAACTTCCCTGGGTTTGATTCCCAGGGAAAGCAAGAACTGATTAGAATGTCAATGTGTTTCTTGAATGCAAAGTAAATCGCTTTGGAGAAAAGCGTCTGCTAGATGCATAAATGTAAAGAAATTGAGCAAGGAACTATTAAATTGATTAAAGGCATTAAAAATTAATTTCACTTGAGGAAATGCATGATAACTACCTGCAGTAAAAGCAAGCCGCATTTCTGCCAAACGTACAAACACAGCTTGCGTTACAGTGCTGCCTAGTGGTTGCAAGGCACAAGAGTGAGGAAAAATGATTACATAAACTGTATTTTTGCAGAATTACAAAATGAAACAAGGAAGACAGACTTTAAACGAATGTACTTAATGAACAGTGAATTCACAGTACAGTAATAAGAGTGCTAACATGGGAAAATGAGATGAAACCTATAAAAACTTGAGTTAAAATGTATACTTTCTTAACAAAACACTTGTTTGTACAGCATAATGCAATGATTCTGAACAGAAGTGGTTTTGACTTTAAATGGACATCTCTGCTGTGTTATACCTGCATTTTCCCTTATTCAACTACCTATTAATCAGTTGTCATTATTTACTACTTCTTAAACCAGGCGTGTCAGTTTTAGCTTTTAATTCCATCTTTCAGCACAGTGATAAGTTTGTAAAAGTTTATACTCATAATGGAAATGCTTCAGTTTTATATTATTTGAGATAAAACATGGTGTACTAGAGTTTATGAATAATAAAAAAAGAGATTGTTGTAATAACATTGATGCATGCATTAAAAAGTAACACACTTAGACGTGATATGCCTTTGATATATAATTGAAAGGTCAGAAAAAACTGTAGGGTGATTAGAAAGACCAGGCACTGTTAAGAGTGAACTTCAGAATGATCATCTTACTAAACTAAATGGCATACAGTATATGTGTATATACAGTTTTAAAAATGGCATTGATGTAGGGTCTTCCAACATGTACGAGTGGGAGGACTGTCAATCGCTCCCCAGAGTTTTTTTTTTGGGATGAGCCCTTGGGGTCTCCAGTGGGATGGCTCGAGAGCAGACATGGAGGTACGACTGTATTTACACTGCCACCATCTCTCGCTCTGGTTTCTTTTTCGTCCTCTCCTTCTCCCGCACTGAAACATTACAAAATGACTTATAAGCATTTGGATACTGTGCACTGTAAGCATAGTATTTACGACAGAAACAGAAGAAAACACAGACCTGGCTCTTGCTCTGGAACCTCTGGTAGTTCTTCTTCAGGTACCTCAGGAAGTTCAAGGTCAGCATCTCCCTAAGCACACACAGGAATTGTATAAGGTAGATGAAAATACAGCAGCTGACACCACATCAGTAACACGCTCTGTCAGTGTACGCTCATGTACACACCTGAGTGATGGCCTCCAGCTCTGCTAGCACAGCATCCTCATCCTCCTGGGTCAGAGATCCCGCTAGCATATCGTCAATTTGCTGCATGCACACACAGACAACCAGGAATGAGGGGGGGGGGAAACACTTCTACAACATGCATTAGAGATTTAAACGGCAACAAGCACACAAGAGACCCAGTGTATCTACGAGAAAGATCCATCTGCCTCTCAGTTCTTCTAGATTTAAGTAGCACATGTGGTGTAGGGTAGAGGGAATCATTACAGCCTTCTATGGCCGCTTATTTTTTCACACAAAGTAGAAGTCAGTCAAAATATTTTTTCTAGCACGAGCTCAAATAAAAATCAATGAAAGATCATTGTGTTGCACGTCACAATCTGAAGAGAAATCTGTTAACACACAAAGCCAGCTGGCATTCCCACAGCAGGAGACTTTTCCATAAAAAATCTGGACGTTAGGATTTTCAAACAATCTAAGGGCCCGTCCAAACGAAGACGCGTGTTACGTGTGACGCAGCCGACACGTGATGTGATGACATCATCGTTTCACAAAATATACGGATTGGATGTACACACGGAATCTGTTTTCAGATTTATCCACTTTAGGACCCGGTTTCAAAAAATAGCGGATTCAGTCTCCCAAAACGGCGGATCCATGTGGACGAAACGCCAATACGATAAAAAATGCATACGTATACAGTGAAACGTATACAGCGCGCAAGGTTATGCGCATGCTCAAAGTCTTCTTCTCTGTGTATAGTGTATATCTGTGGCAGAATTACAGCGCCCCATACTGGTCTGGCATATATACTACACCGTTTTCGGTCGGTTTCAGTGGTTTCGTGCGTACGCTGATATTTCTTGAGACGACGCCGTGTTTACGGAATGTTTTTTAGAACAAGGAAAAAAAAAGATAGGATAGGGAATGCACCGGTTTCGTGTGGATGTGGCCTAAAACGTTATGTGAACTGAAGAAATTACGTTATTATTAAGTCACAAATTAAATATAGAAATTAATCAATGTGTGAAATTGACCATGTGAACTCTTTGAACAGATATTTAGAGCATACCAAACACATTGTTTTCGTTTTTCAAATTAGTTTGCTACTCAAATTATGCTGACTGCTTCATTAGTAATAAAAACATGCAAAAGAGAAGCATTTTTCTCTTTGAACCGTACTATATATAGTATGTGCACAGTGATCCCTCGTTTATCGCGGTTAATGTGATAGGTGATACCCCCCGTGATAGGTGAAAATCCACGAAGTAGGATCAGCCAATCAGCTCACGGGATACATCCACTTGTGCGCTCATTGGTCGATCTCGCGCCGGGAACCAATCACGTGTCTTGTCTGAGTGCCGTGTGTGTGTACAAAGCCTCTGAGAGAGTTTCTCTCTTTGTCTGGCATCCTAGGAAACCGTTTCTCTCGCAACACGATGAAGCAACGCTGATTTCCGCAATACGGCTGCACATATGGTGGTATTTTTTAACTTTTATTTTTCTATAAATATTTTTGAAAAATTTGCGATGCACTGAGGCCACAAAACTTGAACCGCGAAGTGGCGAGGGATTACTGTATTCCCAAAAAGGGTCTAGTGACTTTTACTGTGACCGGTTGCATTAACTGCTTAGACTAGTCTTAAAAAAGTAAAATGCACCTTCTGATACTCAATGGCATCATGAGTTTCATCCATGATCTTCTCCACATCCTCTATGGACAGCATCTGGTATGAGAAGATGAAAAACAATAGATATAGGACTGTACATGTTAAATTCACCAGTGCATTGTACTAAGAATATCAATTTCTCATGACGTACCTCATGCATTTTCTTCAGGCAATCATTGCCAACTTTCAGTCCTTCAATGACTTTCATCTCTATTTGTGCAAATTCAATATCTTGTACCTGTAAAACAAAAATAGGTCTGATTGTGATATGCATGAATAATGGTAAACAAGCTACGATAAAAATACAGAAAAAGGAGCAACCATATGCCATATCTCAAAGCAAGATCGGTTTTATTTACCATCCGCTCCAGGTTGCTGATCTGATTTTCAGTTTTGTTCAGTAACTGATCCTGGTAGCGTTTCTTCTTGAGGAGTAGGAGTGCTTTCCTGAACAAACAAACAAAATATTATGAGGACTATTAAATAAATATTAAATAAATATTATGAGGAATATTATAGGACACCTTGTTTCAGAAAACTAGACGTAGTTCTATGAGTAACTGTAGGAGAGATATGATCACACTCACTCTTTCTTTCCATCTTTTAATAACTGTTTGGCCAGTGTTCGCTCTTTCTCTACATGAAACGTGATCTTCTTCTGATACTGCTTCAGTTTATCTCTCTGTTGCTTTAGTTGCTGCTCACACACAAAAAATTATAATAAAGAAACATTACATGACAGCGAAAAAGAGGCAAGGTGGACAGTAATGATCCTTTAGCAGGGCTGTTTTCTATATAATACAACAAACTGCACTTTCAATTTTGGTGTCCAAGTTGTCAGTCAGCATCAAAACGGATCCTTAGTGGTACAGTGAAATTATAAACACTTATACATATATATATATATATATATACACACAGATAAGTATATACTTCTCTCATCTGACTTATTGACTCATTTAGCCAGATAGAAACTAACACACCAGCACAGCCCTGTCCTGCTCGGTCACCCGAGTTGCTTTCTTTTTCCCGAAAAGATTTCCCATGGCGATCCCGCATCCCCGCCACTATCTGTCCAGACAGGGGTGGTGTTTCTAAGATTTAGAAAATGGTAATTCCATAAGCCTCGTCTGTCTGTCAGTCCATAACAGCAACAATTAGCTGTGCGGAAGAAAACGCAGCCTGGCCTACCGGAACTTATGCACTTCAAAATAAGAGCCCCACAAATAACTTTTGTTATTAATAAACATAATTACTCATATTTATTTTTTACGTTACTGAAGGTGTTCCAATGGTCTTTAGGTTTTCTCAGTACTGTAATAAAAAAATCGTTACTTTTTATATATAGTACTATCGGTGCAAAATAAAATTATCCAGCACATCTACTAAATTAAAGCCTAGTTGTTCGTATAGACTAAATCACTGAGCAATACCTTTTAGGTCAGCTAGCAATCAAGCAACTGACAAATCTTTAGTTAATCACTCATATAAGCCACATTTTTAATTGTCCAAAACGTGAATGAAAGTTAAAATTCATCCATCAGCAACTGATAACTCTGTAAAAAATAAAATTATGATGATAAAAATAAAATAATAATAATAATAAAAGACTTTTTATAGACCACATTGTAAATAGTCAAAAAAGTGATTTAAATGTTCTCCATCATCAACTGATAACTCTGTTAAAAAATAATAAGAATAATAAAATACTTCTTATAGACCACATTTTAAATTGTCCAAAAAGTGAAAGTTAAATGTCCTCCATCATCATTATCATCATCCTCATTGACATCGAGACCGGATGTGGACGTGGCACACAGCCTCAGTTCTTCCGGTGCGCGTGAGGAAGGGATTAAACGTCTGTCTCTCTGCTCTCTTTCCGTGAAAGAACGGCAGCCTTATCGCGTTTACCGGCGTTTAGAACCGGCACGGAGTCCCGACGACTCGTCTGTTAACCTATCGAGCTGTTTATGAGGTGAGCTGTCAGATGTCGCAAGATATTTGTTCTTTTATTAGCTCATTTATTTTCCTGGCACTGCTAGCTTAGCTTAGCACATTCAGCGCGAGCCGCAGCATCGAATCAGTGATGAGTTTAATGTATATGTAACGTCTTAAAGTGACACATTTTGCCGTAATTCATACGATATAAAGGTTTACCGAGGGGAAATACGTGTTGGCAAACTAAGTGGGTCATTTCCAGATTGTTTTAATAACAAGCAACGATAAACAACCCAGATTAGCTTAGCAAGAGAAGAGAGAGAGAGTGGATTTAATGTCCTTATACGTCACTTAGAGGTTTTAAATATATGTCATGTATTAAACGTGTGTATTGTAACGTAATGCCCTTGTTATAGTATGTTATTCACCTTTAATAACACACGTGTTTGTGCTGTAATGCATCTGTTTGACTTGCATGTTATGATTTTGTTTCTCAACCGTATTTGAAGTTTCTTAATATCATTCTATTCATGTGTTTTAGTTTTATTGTTGTTGTTTTACTTGTGCATGACTGTTAAACACTCATCTTTGTTTATTTTCAAAATGTGTGTGTATGGAAGTGTAAGCTTGTTTTAGAGTCACAGTGAAAACATAAGTTTAATTTTTTTAAGCTGTCAAAAGAATGTTCAACAATGAACAGTTAAATTATTTCAACGGCTTTAGTGCAAGTGTTCTGTGAATATCCATTAAAAATGATTTTTCTCGTTGTGCTCCCCGTATTAATGAATGGTTAACTGAGAATTGTTTTTATTTTACTGTAGGCCACACCCCTTTATTGACATTTACATTTATGCATTTGGCAGACACTTTTATCCAAAGCGACTTGCGTTGCATTCAAGAAACACATTGACATTCTAATCAGTTCTTGTTTTCCCTGGGAATTGAACCTATGACTGTGGCATTGTAAACACCATTGCTCTACAGCAGTGTTTTTCAACCACTATGCCGCGGTACATTAGTGTGCCGATAGAGATTGTCAGGTGTGCTGTGGACAATTATTAAATTTCACCTAATTGGTCTGAAAAACACTCTTTTTTTAAACAAATGAATCATAAAATACTTTTTTTCTTTGTGTTTATTTAATTCCTATTCAAGACACTTGTCTTTGATAAGAATATAGGCTTTTATATACAGAGTTTAATTTTTTTTACATTTTTGGTTGGTGGTGTGCCTTGGTGTGCCATTTTTATTTATTTTTTTAATGAAAAAATGTACCTCGGCTCAAAAAAGGTTGAAAAACACTGGTATACAGGAAAGCTCTATCTATATTTTCATTTCAAATTTTGAGAGGATCCTTCTTTTTGGTCACAGCCATTTTCATGCGCAGCCTCGTCGGTGTCTTTAACCCTTAGGCCGTGAAACCAGTTGCTTGGGTCAAGGGAGTTGTTACTCTAGTTTGTTTCTCATACTTGCATTCCTTGTCTGCTGGTTTCTCCTTGCGTACGGTAATGTTGTCACCCATCCTGTGATCTTGTTCCTCTGGGTATATTCAGGTCACGAAGAAGGCCTGTCATTTCATTTCAGACAGATAGATGGAAAATGAGCGTGTTTATCTCTGAAGTTCTCACACATGGATACTTTATACTACTGCGGTATCCATTGCCTTGAATTATTCAACATATTATTCAAGGCTAAGTTGTGCTAAAGCTTCTCAGCTGTTACACACTAGAAACCAGAGGAACGCTATTTTTATAGAAGATGCATTGAAGTCTAAATATGGATCTGGATATTTCCTAATAGCTGTTGAATCTGCTTACTAATATGCGTTTTGAAGCCATCGTAACACCTGCTAGTAAGAAAGCAAGTGTGCTGCTGGCACCCGTTGTGTCATTTGAGTCCACTCCAATCTGCTTGTGTTTCATTCATGTTTCTGAAATTGATATGTGGTAAACGCTATTATAAAAGCAGCTTCAGGAGTTACTCAAGTAAACTTTTAGTTCTTGAAGCAGTCTGTGTGTCATGAGATCAGATGTTTGGGATGGGTGTGGAGCGCGTTGCTGTGCTTTGTGAATGTTTTTAGGGTGTGCTTTCTTTTGAATATAGGTAATGTTTTTGTTGTGTATCATCGTCAGATCTCTTAAATAGTGTTATGCCTATGCAGAGTTTTAAAATGATCAAGGTTCTCTTCAAGGATTTTCAGACTTAGTTTATTTAGTTTGTTTTAATGCATTAAGATTAGGGATGCAAGATCTGTATCTACCACCATATCGGTATCTGCTGATTAAATGCTCATTTTTTTATTATGTTACTGTTATTGTTATGTTATCGGTTTCAGCCCAATGAGAAAATTTGGAAGATATATTAAAGCTGATAGATAATGTATTTCGTTCAGATGCGCAGTGTTTGCTGTTATGGTTTTGAATTGCTTGAAAAAGGAAGATGCAGTTAAGGGGAACACGAGCAGCACAGATCTGTCATATAAGCTGCATAAAGTTATAATAAGTACACTACTGTAAAAGAAAGTTGTGATTCTTTGCACGCTCTTGTTTCAGCCCGTCCGCAGAGTTACACCATGACCAGCACAGTCGAGTTCTCTCAATGCACGACATTAATAGCTACTGGGACTGTCATATATATATATTATACACACACACACACACATACAGTAATACCTCGAGATACAAGCCTTCCGGCAGATTTTTGCTTCTAGATACGAGTAAATATTCGAGATATGAGCACGCGTATTGACGCCGATGCCAACGCACTTTCACTTCAGTGTTCACTGACTTTTGTACGCATCGCCCGCGAGTAGCCGATTTTCTCTCTATTTTGTGCATTATTCTTCATAATAGCGACGATTTCTAAGAAAGTGGGTAGTAAGGATGGTAGTGAGAAGAAGAAACGCATGATGACCATGAAATTGTGGATAAATATGAGCGTGAGTGATCTAGCACACACTTATGATCGCAGTACATCCACGATATGTACCATCCTAAAGCAGAAGGACACTGTCAAGAATGGAAATCCTTCCAAGGGTGTGACGATTATATCGAAGTTATGTTCGAATATAAATCAGATGGAGAGGCTTCTGTTGTTGTGGATAAAGAAGCAGCAGATCAGATCGACAGATATTTCGTTAAAAGCTCTGCGCCAAGTGAAAGTGAGGGTAGTCAGGCGAAAAAAGATATGCAAAGTGATCAAAAGTAAAGAATACAAATTGAAAAAATCAAAACAATAATATAAAATGGAAATTTTTTTAAAAAAAAATACAAAAGCTAAGTTCAGGTATGCTTAGTTTCTGCTATTCAAGAAAATTAGAGTTTTTACTAAACGAAAAAGGTACAAAAAGTGAAGAATACAAATTGAAAAAAATCAAAACAATAATGTAAAAACAAATACATAAGCTAAGTTATGTTTATTCAAGTTATGTAATGTTCTTGTAACGGAATCAAGTGTCTGCGTATCAACCCTCTTCCTCCCTTCTCCACACCTGACTCTACTATCTGTAAAAACATAATTAAAACACATTTTATTTTTTATCATACTGTATACATCTGTATACACTATAATTGTGTTTGTCTATACCAATAAAAAAAAATTTTTCCCATCTGGAACGGATTAATTTGTTTTCTATTATTTCTTATGGGAAAACATTATTCGAGTTACGAGCTCCGCCCTGGAACTGATTATGCTCATATCTCGAGGTATTACTGTATAACGTAATGAAAACACTATTGTGATAAAACATTGATTTCATTGGGTTTAGTTGCTATATTTCAGTGTGTTGTTGTGGGAAGAGCGCGTCCACAACAGGAGTTACACATTCTGATTAGCATGTAAATTAGTTCAAGTTCACTCGTGTCATTTTGTCCAGATAGAAGTTGGAATATTATGTTTATGTAGTATAAATATGATTAATCTCGATTAATGTTTCGTTTAGTTAATAACCCACAGCGCTTCATTGTTCCAATGATCATCTTAAGCTACAGCGAGCGATCAAACAGAATTGCACTGCATTAATAACTACTGGTGCTGTAATATCTCATTTAAAAGAACAGTATTGTATGTTATGAGTTCAAGTTTATTTGCTGTTTCAGCGCGTTATTATGGGAAGAGTGCATCCACAACAAGTTACAGATTCTGACTACATCTGTCTGTGATTTTTTTGCAAATATAAGTTGTAATATGCTTGTTTTGTATAAAAATCTTATACAGGACGAGTTGAGTTAATTACCTTCTATCAAAGCACTTCGGTTTATCAATTCAACTATCAATTTTATTGTTCTTGTATTTTATCAACAATATAGTTTGATTTAAATCATTTCCTTATTGTCTATGCAAAGGCCATTTCATTGTATTTATCCACGACACATGCATTTTTGTTGTTGTAATGTAGTCCAATGACCTATTTGCTTTATTTAGGTTTTTTATTTTGATGTTTTTGTTAGGCAATATCTTTTTCTGGTATCTTGACTATAATTTCTCATTTGTTCATGCATTATCATGAACAGAGAGCCATAACCTTTGTTATTGTTAATTAATGAAATAATTGTTCATGTTAGTTCACAGCACATTAACAATTGTTAACAGATATAACTTTGATTGTAATAATGCATTACAAAATGATCAACATTAAGATGAATAAATGTAGAAGTATTATTCATTCATTGTTGGTTCATGCTAGCTTAATTAAACCTTATTGTAAAGTGTTACTATTTGTTATATTATAAAGAAAGTTGGCCAAAGGAGTGTAAAATTAAAGTCAGTATAGTTTGGTTCAAACTACACTGTATTGTACATGCTTGATTTATGTTAAAGGGTTTGGGTCATGGATTTTAAAGGTGAGCCTTTTTTTGTTTTGTAATCGAGCTCAAATTTGGATTTAGATTTATTGGCCAATATCACTATCTATACAGTATAAATCAAAATCTAATTTTTATTAATAGCACAAGTTATTTCTGGGACTCTTGTTTTGAAGTGCATTAATAGGCCAGGTTCCACACAGCTAATTGTTGCTGTTATCGACTTTCAAATATAAATAATTATCATACTAGATAATTTTCATATTGGTGCTTCCCTAATTAAGATTTGCATTTTTGTATTCATTTGTTTATTCCAGTACATAATTGTATTACCAAAAAGTTGCGGCTTATTGTTTGGAATTTACGGTAATCAAAATGAAATAATTTGTCGGTTTTTTATATATATATATATATATATATATATATATATATATATATATATATATATATATATATAAATATAAATAAAATAAAAATTTTCTCTCTCTTTTTTGCTGGCAACACTTACTAGGCCATGTGTGCTGTTAGTTAATGCTAATTAATATCCAAATATTTGGATATTTTAGGCCACTTTTTAAACCTCATCTTCAGAACAGACTTGACCTCCACCATCTCCTCCACACAGCCCTCCATGATCCACTGCGTGCTTTCATTCACATTTGGCTCTACTCTGCAACAATGGGTATCTGCAATACCCTTGTACATCCAATCGATTCCCCTTTTATTATTAAAATCCTGTTGTATTGTTAAATGTTTTAGCTCTTTCAAATGTATGAAGTAATGTATGCAAGATGAAAGTGTTGTGAATGTTTCATTGTAAGGCCTTATTTTTTTTTATTTGACCATAGAATGCAGCAGATTCGATTACATTTTCTACAATTCCTCTCAAATACTGAATCCTATTTTGCTTTAAATACGGGTGACTTCTATGCTGAAATTAGATTTGCCATCATAAATTAATCGCTTTGATTCCGATGCTTAAAATGAAAGAGAAATGCTCCTGTTATTTGTTTGCTCATCAACTTCCTTGTTGCTTGCTTTTCGAAAACCCCAAAGCTTTTTTGGCTTGAAGAGTGAAAGAGCTTTTCTGGCAAATTTCTCTTTTATGTCAACATTTGCTGCACTGGTCTGAGCTTAAATGATTAGTCGGGAGTTTTGCTGTGTCAGCAGTCCAGCAGAACATGTCTTTAGACCCGTGAAAGCATCAGAGCGACTAACAAGACCTCTTAAGCACTTCTCACAGCAGTACCTCATAAATATAGATTTATTCACTCACTTTCTTCTTCTCCTTTTTTCTGCCTTCTCTTCAGAGTTAGGGATGAACTGAAAATGAATGTCAACCAGCAACCTCAAATGGCCTCTCCTTACGGGCAGCCTCAGCCTGGGTTTCAGGGCTACCCCCAGCCTGGCTATGGGGGCGGCCACGCGCCATCGGGATATCCAGCTCAGTACCCACCATATAACGGGCCGGCTTCTGCCTACCAACAAGGTCCACCGCAAGGTAAGTGGGTGAGGGTGAAATGTGATCATCGCTGATTCAGAAAATGTTTTTCATGTTATTATCATGTAATAAGGCCTAAAGTACAATCTTTAAGATATATTCTAGCTGTGCTTGTTCAGAATGCGAACGAAGAAGAAAGTAAGAGTCATTCATCCCTCCCAGCCGCCTTTAAAAAAAGAAATCTTCATAAAGCTGTTTTCACACACACAATTTCCGTTTTTATTTCTTTATTACTTCTCTCTCTTTCTTGTATTGCAGGATATTCTCCTTATGCAAGCTTTCCCACTAAGACTCTTGCAACAAACTTAGTCTCTGACCTGTCCTCCTCCTCTCCTCTTGACCTAGGTAACTGGTTTAATTCTGCTTAGCAGCCTGTCCTCCTCTCTGTTCCCTGTGAATTATTGACTGTAGTGTGCGGGACAGCTGGGAGCTGCTGCACCTGTGGCAATGGAAACAGCAGGAAGAAGTCGGAAAGACAGTCATTCTGCCTGCATGATGATACTTGCATCACTCTTTTTCACTTATTTTCTCTTTTTACAATCGTCTCAGTGCATGTTATGATTGAACGTTAGGTTGTTAAGCATCCTTTCATGTTCATGTTAAGTGAACTTTTGTTTGTGTACAGTTTGTGCACAGTTGGATGGTGACATAGTAAACTTGAGCATAATACATGGTTTAAGTTGACCTTTAAGAATGATAGTCTGAAAAAAACTCCTATAACAATTTTTTCCTATCCCTTCCCATTAAATTTAAGTCCCATATTTTTACAGTTGTTTTTCTTTACAATAATGTCATAAAGAGAGAGAGAAAGAAAAAGGATTAAAGACTAACAAGTCTTTATACAGTAATCCCTCGCCACTTCGTGGTTCAAGTTTCGCGGCCTCGCGGATTTTTCAAAAATATTTATCGAAAAATACAAATAAAAAAATACCGCCATATCGGCAGCCGTATTGCGGAAAGCAGCATTGCGTCATCGTGATGCGAGAGAAACGGTTTCCCAGGATGCCAGACAAAGAGAGAAAGGCACTCTGACAAGACACGTGATTGGTCGAGATCGACGAATGAGAGCGAGAGTAGATATATCCCGTGAGTTGATTGGCTGATCCTACTTAGCGGATTTTCACCTATCGCAGGGCGTTCCGGTCCACATTAACTGCGATAAACGAGGGATCACTGTATTCTAATCTGCGTTATTACATTAAAACCCTTTTGTTGCTCACTGATAATCATAAAAGTTTGAAATCAAAAGTGTGTCATGCCTCCAAGAACTAGCAGAGGCTGCGGTTGACTGTTGTCGCCTTGTGTTGGCTGCGTCTGGGCAGGACTAAAGACGATTGTCAAGTAAATAAGACTGCCTGCATATAAGTAAATGCATATATCAGCAGGTTTCAATAGTCTATTTTTGTCATTCACAAAGGGAAACCGAAACTAGAACTGCAGGTAAACAAAGCGCTTGATTTACCATTTTGAATTTCAAGCACGATGATCACTTTCTTCATTCCAGTCAGCTCAGTTTTCTCACTCACCAATGGCCAAAATCCCCTACAGAATCCGACTAGAGCTAACGGTGCGGAACACCAAAAAACCCGACCAACATTGGCCCAATATTGACCGTTGGCTGACCGTAGGCATAAGCACTGGCCTTTACTGGAAAAATGAACTGTTTAAGTACTTATTCTCTTTCTTAAAGGTATGAGAGGACCCCCCACCTCAGGGGCACCACCTGTCGCGGGGGCCCAGAACTATTCTCAGTTTGGGCAAGGAGAAACTCAGAATGGACCACCTCCAATGGGTGCTCCACCACAGAGGTCAGTGGCCTGTCATATCAGCACATAACTATGTTCTTTCACTCTTTCCCTGTTATCGATTCATATTTGGCTTGGGTTATTTTTGTGACTGGCATTAAAAATGGGTCATAAATAATTTTGATCTTACTTTAATCTTTACTCGTTCAGGCCTCCAGTGTCTCAACCTTACACTCCAGCTGCGGTGAATCTTTCTGGTCCTCAGCCCCCGTACGGCCAGCAAGTTGGAGTTCCACCTGTCAGCATGCAGCAGATGACCAATCAGATGGCCAGTATGCAGGTTGGCTCCACTGCACCATCCCCTGCTGGTCCAGGCTATGGTAAATAACTTTTTTTTTTTTTTACTTATCAGAAAATGATCTAGAGCATCGCTGTGATCAACTATTTGTTCTTTCTTTTTTCTAGCCCCTCCCTCCGTATCCCAGGCTACCCTCCCCGCTACCTACACACCTGCAGCTCCTCCCTCTTTCTCACTCGCCTCCACTGCTCCCACACATCCTCCGCCTACTGAAGTTATGGCTCAGGTTCCCCCTCAGTCCTACTATGGAGCTCCACCTCATGCCCAGCAGCCTTTCCCAAATGCTGGCCCCACTCAACCCCAAGCCCCCCCACCTGTTTCTCAACAGTCCTTCCCTCAAGTCTCTCAGCCTCCTTTTTCCACAGCCCCACCTCCAGGTCCCACCCAGTCATATGGAGGCCCACTTCCTCCAACACAGTCCTCTTTCCCAAGACCTCCGCTTCCCACCTCCCAACCCTCCAATTTCCCTGGAGGGCCATCATCCACCTCGACTCCATCTCAGCTCCCAGGTGTCATGCAACCCCAACCACCAGTTTCCCAACCCTCTCCTTACCACTCAGGTCCACCTCCAAACACTACTGGGTTTCCACCACAAGTTGGTGGTCCACCAAGACATCCCCTTTCTGGAATGCAAGGGCCTCCAATGGCATCGCAAGGGCCTCCAATGGCACAGGCTAATCATGTACCCCCATCACAACCTGGCATGCCACCTAGTCCCATCAACGCTTCCCTGTCAGGGCCACCGCCACAGCCAGGAATGCAGGGATACCCTCCTCAGCAAAATGGTGCGCATCAGTGTCGCTAACTAATACTATTTAAAAACAGTTACATGTCAGTGTATTTAAGGAAAATCTACTGGTTCAAAATACATTTTTGGGCAAACTAGCTCTTTTAACAACCCTAATCGAATCACAGGACTTTGATTTTTTGTGAATCAATTTGAATTTTTTTTTTCCCTAACAGGTGCTTTCGGGCAGGTCAGAGGTCCTCAGCCTGGCTATGCAGGACCGTATTCTGGGCAGCCAAATTATGGAGCACCACAAGCTGCACCTGCCCCAGCACCATCCGCCCCGAAGAGGCTTGATCCTGATTCTATTCCAAGCCCGGTATGAACCGTCCAGATCTGACACACACACACATACCTCAAAATCATTGTCCACATTACTTCTCCCACACATCTACTGTGTTCGTTTCTCAACTGTTTTTTTAACAGAGCTTAAAAATCTGAATCAATATTTTAACGTTGCATATCTTCTTTAACATTAACACCCCAGATATGGTTTGATTAGGAATAAATATAATTTAATAGTAAGTACAGCACTTTCTTTACTCAAAAAAAGAGTTCACCAGTACAGTATCATCTTTTATAACACAGGTTTTTGACCAAATGTATTAAACAACAGAGAAAACTTTGAGCTGAGTTTTAAATATTAAATTTAAATTTATTTGGTAATTATTTCAAGATGTTTTAAATCATTTGCTGCATTAAGTTAAACTACATAAAATAGCGCTGCAGACGTGATAAATGTATTACTGTTATATTGTGTTTAAGATTGATTTAAATTAGCTGGAAAGCCTATTTGCCAACACGTTGCATAACACTTTAAGCGTTGTTCATTTCGATGGAGTTCGAGAAATACTATGTGATTGACTCTAATACAGGACCTATTCAGTCTGTTAAATATAATTAACTACAGGCTAGTAGGTAAAATCACGTTTTATACTAAAATACATTTCCTTTAAAAGCGACAAGTTAATTTTCTTTTATTAGACCATGCAAACATTAAATGCCTTTTACCCGATTCAGTGCATCAGCATCCTGATCTGTCATGTTTGAGCAGGATATTCTTATCCAGTGTGTGTCTAGATGAAGTCCTGGCTGGTGTAGATGTATTTAAGTAGTTTTGATGAGGTCCACACTGATTCCTTTGCTCTGTCCATCAGTTGTTTCAGCTGAAAAATCCCCCTCGCTCTAGCTAGAACATGACGTCTGTGCAAATGGATTTTTAGATGCCAGTCGATTATTTTTAAAGCATATTTTTTATTGTGGTATTGTGATTTGCAAGGAAGAAAAGTAATATGCGTAATTGAAATGTGGGGCACCTTACATCTTGCAGGATGCGGCACAAAGCTCCCAATTTCAGGGCTGTCCAGAATAATGTTGGATAGGTAGTCACCCTACATTAAGAATTAAGAAATAATATAAAATAGCCTGCCAGTGATATGATTACTTTCTTTTAAATCCTTTATTTAAACCAAATATTATTGCCTCATTTTTTTATAGATATGTATTTTAAGTCATTTTAAAGGATTAGGACTTTTCTTAAGTCTATTTCAGAATGATTCAACTTTTAGTTTTTTGTTCCTTTTAAAAATCTGTTTGCTTGTTTTTTTTATTTCTATTAATCCATAATTTTCAGTAATAATGCACTTGAATACTTACACACACAGACACACCTTCAGTGTGTAACAATGTCTATGTATTTAGGTGTGATATATATGTATATAAGTGTGTGCTTGTGTTAAGAAAGGCTTCGCTCTGGAGTCTCCTGTGTCTGATGTGCATGCACTATGGCGGTTTTAAGTAACAACGTCCAGATTAATACATTTTTCAAGGCTTGAAAATTCTGCACGTGCCGCCATGCAGTAACTAACTGCACACATGTCTCTTATATTGCCTGCTAAACAGTGTGATTAATCATCAGTAACTCTAGACCTAGAAAATATAACAGAGGAACTGTAACTGTGGTTACACTTCTGTTTATCTTCTCTGCTCTCTCTCTTTTTCTATCCCTCTCCTCTTATAATTTGCTGACTAAATTGTTAAAATATAAAGCAAGCCTGTGACATGCCGCCTGTGCAGAAAACAAGACATAGAATAGACCCAGACGCAATCCCCAGTCCAGTAAGTGCCTCGTGTCTCTCTGCCGTTCTGTGTTATGTTGTATCCCGATTTCTCTGTTCCTTACCCATAGGGATGCCAGTGACTATCTAGATTAATATTTTAGTCTCTGTTCTTATTATGGAGCTGACATAATAGCTCTGTGACCCAGACCAACTTCCTTATTGAGCTGGACACGCCTCTATAACATGAATTCTTAAAGCGATAGTTCATCCAAAAATGAGAATAGTCATTGTTTACTCACCCTAGTGTTGTTCAAAAACTATGACTACTTCTGTGGAAAATAAAGAGAAATGTCTTTTTACTCCTGCTGTGGAAGTCAATGGTTGGTTCCCAACTTTCTTCAAAATGTTCTTCTTTTGTTTTCCATTGAAGAAAGAAAGTCATACAGGTTTGTAACGACATAAGAGGTGCGGAGTAAATAAATGGCATAATTCTTGTCGTTTTATCTGTTTAAGTCAATAAATAATTTGATTTTGGATGGTTTACTTGTATTTTGTAATGTTTAGAGCAGTCATTGGTACCCACCCAACACCGTTCCCATCAACACTCCTGCATGCTGTATATTGACTGTGTGTGCATGACTGGCATGTTCTTATTTATGGTTTAATAGGCTGTCTCTATTGTAAACATTATGGCCCGCTATTTAAAGGAATATTATGGGTAGATGCTACTCCATTGCTACTCTATTGAACTCTATGGGATGATAAGAGGGTAGTAATATAGCTTAATTTTGGCCAACCCAGAAGTTAACATTACTCTAGATTTCCCTTGGCAAAGAGCTTTTCCATTGGCGTTTATAATATTGCAGAGAATAAGCTCGGTGACCAACAAAGGTGTTTCTCATACACACTTTTTTTCATCAAGATAATATTAATAGTAAAAACAACTTTAAACGTTTTTAGGCTTGTTTAACAACACCTTATTGTGGGGCAATGCACCTGGAAATAAAAAAATGCTAATTTGTTTCTGAGTTCTAGTACACTGCTTTCTGCTTTTGGATGTCTATGAGTCTGTTCTGTGATATTAGAGCCAAACAGATGGAGACGGCATGTATCAGGTGTTGTGGATGATGCTTAACTTATTCAACCCTGAATATTCCTTTAATCTGGTTTAGATGATCCGACGTGGTGCTAAACTTTTAAACTTACTGATCTTGTTTGGATTAGTTCTATACGGGGTTAAAGAGTTTTATCTGGTGAAAGGTTGGGTTGGGTTGTTTGTTCATGGATAAAGGTGTGTCACTCTTTAATAGGCTGCTGTTTGTTTTCTTAGATTCAGGTTATCGAGGATGACAAGGCAAATAAAGGAAGTGAACCTTTTACCACCGGGGTCAGAGGTCAAGCCCCACCTCTTGTCACCACCAAATTCCAAGTTCGAGATCAAGGTAAGAACATAGATTGAATACACTTAGTGTATGTTTGGAATGGGGAAAAATAGCGTTAATTAAAACAGTAGACTTTATTCCATAATCTCACTCAATTGGTCTAAATAAAATGTGTCATTCATCTCATTAAAGGGAATGCGAGTCCACGCTACATCCGTTGTACAGCCTACAATGTGCCCTGCAATTCCGACATGGCCAAACAGTCCCAGGTGCCCCTGGCTGCTGTCATTAAACCCCTGGCCACTCTGCCTCCAGATGAGGTAAAATCACAGCTTCTCTGAATGTTGTTTGTTGCCTTTAAAATGATTGCAAAAGTGCCTGTGGGTAATGACATGTCATTGCTTTTTACTGGCAGACACCACCATATCTCGTGGATCATGGAGAAAGTGGTCCCATCCGCTGTAATCGCTGTAAGGCCTATATGTGCCCGTTCATGCAATTTATTGAAGGTGGCCGTCGTTTCCAGTGTGGCTTCTGCAGTTGTGTCACCGAGGGTTAGTCACGCTCCAGTAACACGTTTATCATGTTGAATTCAACCTAATCAACATCTAATGTTTTGTTGTCCTTTCACTGTCCTAGTGCCTCCCCATTACTTCCAGCATCTGGATCACACAGGGAAGAGGGTGGACTGCTACGACCGACCCGAGCTCTCGATGGGCAGTTATGAGTTTATGGCTACTGTGGATTACTGTAAGGTACAGTATAAATTCCAATCGTGCCTCTGTAATCGGATATGTGTAAGAGATGTTTGCTTATTTACAATTTATTTGTATTTTTTTCCAGAACAACAAGTTTCCTGAACCGCCAGCCTTCATCTTCCTGATTGACGTGTCCTACAATGCTGTGAAGAATGGCATGGTGGGCATCGTATGCCAGGAGCTGAAGACCCTGTTGGATTACTTGCCCAGGTGAGAGTTCAAATATCAAGCCATCAGAAACAACCGAGTGTTTTTGCATGTACAATCAATACATAATTTTGACATTGCCTGTTTATTGTTCCTGCAGACAGAACCCTGATGTGGAATCAAACATTCGAGTTGGCTTTGTCACTTATAATAAAGTGCTTCATTTCTATAATGTGAAGGCGTCTCTTGCCCAGCCGCAGATGATGGTTGTGTCAGATGTGGCTGACATGTTTGTCCCTCTACTGGATGGATTTCTGGTTAATGTATCAGAGTCCAGGGTGGTTATTGAGAGGTAGACGGCTGTTTTTTTTTACTCTACCATTCAAAATTAAAGTCTTCTATTCATCAAGACTGAATTTATTGGATTAAAATCCATTAGAAACATGTCACTGCAATTTTAAATGTTTTTTAAATGTAATTTATTCCTGTGATTGCAACGCTGAATTTTATCAGCTGTTGCTCTGGCTTTCAGTCTCATGATTCTGATTTAGTGCTCAAGAAACATTTCTTATCAATGTTAAGAACGTTGTACTGCTTAATATTTATTTGGAAACATTCAAAATTCATTAAAGAATAGATATCTTTTGTAAAATAATAAATGTCTTTAACAGTTTAATTAATCCTTGCTAAAGGAAATACTTTTGCACATTAAAGTCTTGGATACCTGAATTTTTAACCATCAAAATGCATTGATTGTTGCCCCCAGTTTGTTGGATCAGATCCCTGAGATGTTTGCAGACACTCGGGAAACTGAGACTGTGTTTGGACCTGTTATTCAGGCCGGGCTGGAAGCGCTGAAGGTATGTGGTCTTATTGCATCAGCATGTTTCCTAGTCCACAGTGAGTGTACATCATATGAATGCTAATGATTCCCACAACTCGTTGTGATTGAAAATTATGTAAGCCTTGTAGCACTTTTTCCAGATGTTAAATAGTTTTTTTTTTTTGTTTTTAAGCGTATTGTTATTCATGAAAAAAATTATTAAATTTTTTCTGGTTTCATGTCCACCCTGAGTGGAAATCAGATATAATGACATTTCTGTTTTGTCATCTAGGCCGCAGACTGTGCTGGAAAGCTTTTTGTTTTCCACTCGTCTCTTCCCATTGCTGAGGCTCCCGGCAAACTGAAAAACCGAGAGGATAAGAAACTAGTGGGCACTGATAAAGAGAAGGTACCATGACCTTTTCCTCTCAAATCTCTACTGCTCATTACATTCTGTCTGTCTGAAAGATGCAATCTTGAATGAACAGTGGCAGTTGAAAATGTATTTTCACCTCAGAGAACTATGGGAACATTGTATCATGAGGTTTTTTTTTGTTTTAATGTTGTTTATAAAGACTTTTTAGGAGGACCCTCCATCTTGAAGTTCTTCTTATTTGTTTTGCAGTCATTATTCCAGCCACAAGTTAGTTTTTACAACACCTTAGCAAAGGAGTGTGTGGCACAGGGTTGCTGTGTGGACCTTTTCATCTTTCCCAACCAGTATGTTGATGTAGCAACGTTAGGGGTGGTCCCTACTTCAACAGGCGGATCCATCTACAAATACACCTACTTCCAGGTAAGAAAGCTACACCACCCAGGTATCATTTCCATACTTGAGCCATACTTTTGCAGTTCTGTGATCGCAGAATTCAATGCAGGTCAAGCAAATGCTGCAGTATTTGGAGGAACCTTTTCTAAATTACTGTAGATTTCCTGCAGTTGCTGCTCCACATGGAGATCTGATCTCACCATAATCGAGTCTAAATCAAGAACTGCAGCAACGTCTCCAAGACGCTTGAAGAAACCTTCCTCCAAAGCTACCTGAAGACTTTGTGCAAGTGTACCTGGAAAAAAGCTATTTTAAACATAAAGAGTGGTCACACCAAATATTGATTTGATTTGGTTAATTGGTAAAATCTATTTATGACATTTGTTAAAAATGTTTCACAGTATTGTAGCTTTGCAGGAAAGTTTCTTCAAGTGTCTTGGAGCAGTTCTTCTGGATTCAGTTTCATCATGTAATCACAGACAGACTCGAAGATGGAGAGATCAGATCTCCGTGTGAAGCATCAGCTGTTGTCAGACTCTTTGTTAAAGGTGTTCTCCTTTTAGAGATTACAGAGTCCAATGATTCTTGAGGTTTAATAAAAGTATTAGAAAAATGTTCACTGACAAACTACTCAAGAAATGCCGCAAACCGAGAAAAGTCACCACAAAAAAAATCAGAAAGGGACTGATGAGCAGAAAAAGAAATCTCCTTAACCCTTACGATTACACACTCTATGGTTTATTTCAGGCTTCGACTGACCAGGAGCGTTTCCTCAATGACCTGAGGAGAGATGTGCAGAAGCAGGTGGGCTTTGATGCAGTGATGAGGGTCCGCACCAGCACAGGTGAATAAACAGCTCTATACACCAGATTTACAATGTTATTGCTTGGTTTGTGTCCATCCTGCCATTTACTTACCACAATCGTCCCAAAGTTTGCTTTCGGTAACATTTAAAAATGCTTTGGAAGGAAGTCTCTGCCAACATTTTTTGCCAACATGGCATTTATTTGATCAAAAATACATTAAAACAGTGCGTTTTAATATAATTGTTTTATATTTTAACATATAACTTGTATGTGATGTCAGAGATACATTTTCAGCAGCTTCAATGTCACATGATCATTCAGAAATCATTCTAATATGCTGATTTGGTGCTCAAGAAACGTTTCGTATTAGAGTTCAGCATTTCATGTGATGGTGTAAATCACCTCTCATTATGACAGAAGAGCTCAACTGCAAAGGCCAAGAGGGCCACATTCAAACCGCTGTGGATTTATTTATAAATGCCCCCCAAAAAGCCGAATTTATAAATGTCCCATTTCTTCATCCACTTCCTATTTCTAACATTTTTGCCATTGATTTAAAGTATTGAGTTTGTGTGCGGTGCTGTGGCAGGTATCCGGGCGACCGACTTCTTTGGTTCCTTCTACATGAGCAACACCACAGATGTAGAGCTTGCAGGACTAGACTGTGACAAGACCGTTACGGTGGAGTTCAGACATGATGACAAGCTCAGCGAGGAGACTGGAGCTCTAATGCAGGTGTGTGTGTGTGTATCTACTGTCAGCTACATTGAATTCAGTCAGCTCAAGATTTAATTACCTCAGCTGTGCTGACCTTTTTGTCTGTACTTCCTTCCTTGCTCTCTCTTCAGTGTGCTGTTCTGTATACCAGCTGCAGTGGTCAGCGGCGGCTTCTGATCCATAACATGGCAGTGAACTGCTGCTCTCAGCTGGCGGACCTGTACAGGAACTGCGAGACTGACACCATCATCAACTTCTTCGCCAAATATGGTGAGTGAAACCACACACATCCTATCACAACACCTCTCACTGCTTCCTGCAGCAGTATTCTACGGGACACCTCTGTTATACCATCTAAGATTAAATCATTTTATTTAACTAGTTTTTGTTTTCAAGAGGAAAACTCCCTCCCCAGGTTACCTTTCTTTAATAAACCTAGACTGCAAAGGCAAGTCGTAATTAATGTATCATGATTGATCGTCATAACCATCAACAGCTTCTTATTCAGCATCTTGGTGGAGCATTATTACTCATTTTTAGTTAATCATAATATAGGTATCTTCTTTTTAAGGGTCTTAAAGGTGCAATTTCTGTTCTGGAATCATCTAATTTGAGTTAATATATTGTTGTATGTGTTTGCAGCATATCGGAGTGTACTCAGCAGTCCTACCAAGAATGTACGTGATAGCCTGGTGAATCAGTGTGCACAGATCTTAGCCTGTTACCGCAAGAATTGTGCCAGTCCGTCTTCAGCAGGGCAGGTAACTATAGAAACCCACCCACAGAAACGCACTGCAACGATGAAGACGAGTAATAATTTCTAAATGATTTTATATACCCGTAACCATTCAAAAGTTTGGGGATGAGATCTTTTTATGTTTTTGAAAGCAATCTCATGTGCTCCCAGAGGCTTCATGTATTGGATCAAAAATACAATAAAAACAGTAATATTGTGAAATATTAGTTTTCTATTTGAATTGAGTTATTCCTGTGATGGCAAAGCAATTCTCAGCATCATGACTCCAGTCTTCGGTGTCATGTGATCCTTAGGAAATAATATGATGATTTGCTTATCAAGACATTATTATTATTATTATCATCATCATCCTCATCAATGGTTAAAAAAATTTAGCTGTGCTGCTTTTTTTTCCAGCAAGGATGCATTAAATAGATCAAAATTTACACGTAAAGATTTCAGGTTCAAATTAATGTTGTTCTTTTGAACTTTTATATTCGTCAAAGATGTGAAAATGTATCACTTTTTTCCACAAAAATATTAAGCATCAGAATTGTTTTCAACCTATGGTAGTAATAATAAGAAGAAAGAAAAGCACCAAAGAGTTTCTGAAGGATCACGTGACACTGAAAACTCAAGTAATGATGCTGAAAATCCAGTTTTGCTGTCACAGGAAATGTTTTTATCAAATAAATGCAGCCATGGTGATGAAAACACAAAATCTTACCAACCCCAAACTTGACTTTTTAGTGGTAGTATTAAAATAAATCTATATAATTCTAATATTATATACTGAGGCTTTGAAATTAACTTTTTTACCCACCAGCCAATTTGACTACTACGTTTTAAAGTTACTTCTATTAGCCAAAACAAAATTATCATAAATAAAACCGATTATCCAGTCACAGCTTGGATTTAAATATATTTATTATTAAATCTGTTTTCAGCTTTAAGACAGTCAATCACTGTTTGCGGATACCATTCAAATAAAATAGAATGGAAATATAAGCAACATTTTCTGTGACTTTGTTTTCTTATAATCACCTGCACGTAGAAATAAAGACACTAGGGCACTTTTTGCCCAAAAGTCTTGGACATGCGGCATTTATGAGAACGGGTTGGAAAAAGTAGTTTGTTAATTGTCTCCTAGGGCTCTGGCGGCACAGCAGACGGGAAGCGCCGCACCGCGGACATCTCACAGGCAGGTTTAATCGCACACAGGTCGCGTCTTTCTGTACTCGCGCTCTCAAGTTCAACGCAGCAGCCGAAAACATTCAAGCTAATCTCAAAACAGGCAAAAGTACACTTCAAGAATAAACAAAGCGACCTAAATGACTGACTTTTTTTATTTTAACTGCGCAAACCAAAAGGAAATCCTATCTATGTTATCAAGCCACAAAAACAAACCTGTTACTGAAAAATACACATTCTCCTAGGCTGAGGTCAATGCGTACATATATTTGTCCCAAATCATTGTATTTTAATTGAGTACAATGTGAATGGTGACGATTTAGATCTCGTAGTTGTGTGCCGCCAGTGTAATGTATTTGTATTATACCATTTTAACATGTTGAGGATTTTGAAGCACAAGAAATTGCATCATCGCGCCGTTACATGCGTTTATCACACTGAGCATCTACAATGGCACTGATTCTAACCCCTTCACCTCATTTTTACCCTCTCTGTTTTTGATCAAAGCAATTTAAGCCACTAAACTCGGGAAAGTTTTCAGTCTGATTATCCAGCTAGCGAATACATTCAAACAATCAGTCCAAAACAATACTAATGTGAAGAAACCAGGCTTATTATATCAGGGATGGCAGAGAGAACAGTGACTTGCAGCCAGTTTTAAGTGGATGAATTTCCGTCTCTGTTTAGCTTTAAATCACGAGCTCTGTCAAATTCTGTGTTTTGAACGTGTAAAATACAGACTGAATAAAACGTCCCGTCTCTGTATTGCCAGATGATACACAAACTACGTTTCTCAGCGTCTTGCTTGTAAAGTTTTGATGCATGGGGATTGTAATCGAAGTAAAGACGATTACGGTGACGTACAGGAGTCCGTGAGTCCGTTACATTGATGCGCAAACAAACAGTGTATGTGCGCTCTCTATGCACTGATCGCACATTGTTCTTATGCACAGACGCGTTTTACCACACACATTCAGGATAGTGTTTTATCTGTCGTGTATGTCTCTGTTTAATAATCCTGAATGGATCTGTGTACAGTAGTAGGTATATGCAGTCAGGTCAAGGAGGTTGGTTCAGGTTTTTTTTTATTTTGGCCTCCATGTGGTTCTCCTCAGTATCACAACTTGTCTTTAAAAAGTAAGCTGTTGCACTACACATTACTAGTTTCTTTTTTCATGGGGACTTTGTTGTGCGTACGTTTATGAATTATATGGTCTAACATTTGTACATCCTTTTGTAGTCTCTACATATGGTTTTGTTGAGAGACACTGAATTTTCCTTGAATAAAGCTTGCAGAAATTGGAACTGATTTTGAGAATCAACCTGATAGTTGATAGTTTACTTTGTTATATATAGCAAATGATCACAAAATGAACGCATTAAACGCTTAATGATGTATCCCAAATATTACTATGCTATGCGATTTAATCGAGATTAATAAAAAAATGTCTACTGACCGCTTATGTACACTATCTCACACACACATCTCATCCTACACTGTTGAAAATGTTCTTGCCTGTGTACAGTTGATTTTACCAGAATGTATGAAGCTGCTGCCCGTGTATCTGAACTGCGTGCTGAAGAGTGACGTCCTGCAGCCCGGGGCGGACGTCTCCCTGGATGACCGTGCCTACCTGAGACAGCTAGTCAGCGCTATGGATGTGGCCGAGAGCCACGTGTTCTTCTACCCTCGGCTGCTTCCACTGGTGAGAAACAGACACGATAATATAATTTGATATTGTGATGGACCTGTGATGGTTACTTTCCTGGTTTCTCTACAGCAACAGCTGGATGTTGAGAGCATGTCTCTGCCTGTGGCCGTGAGAGACTCAGAAGAAAGACTGTCTAGGGGAGGAGTGTACCTGTTAGAGAACGGATTGAACATTTTTCTTTGGGTGGGGGTCAATGCCCAGCAGGAGCTGCTTCAGAACATCTTTGGCACAACAGCCTTCAGCCAGATAGATCCCAGCATGGTACGACCCTTTATAAATGCATATTTAAAATGCATAGCATCATAAATCATTAGTTTTTTTACCTCGTGTGTGTGTGTGTGTGTGTGTGTGTGTGTGTGTGTGTGTGTATATAGAAACCATTTTATTGAAGCTCATGAAACTTAAATACTTTACCCAAGATACTCGGATGCTAAATTTGATGTTTTATAAAATATTATGTGACCATTGGCCATTTTTATTGTGTGTTTTGCTGGTTTAGACCTCTCTGCCGGCTTTGGATAATCCGTTTTCAAAGAGACTGAGGGAGATTATCGAGTCCGTCAGGGCACAGCGCTCACGATACATGAAGGTAAACGCGTCACACTGCTTTTGCTGATTCTCGTGATTTGGAAAGCTGGAAAGATTGTTTACTTTTCTGAAAGCTTAGATCGTTTGTTTAAAAAAATATTTTTTTTACTTCAGTGCAATAAAAAGATTAGCAAAATGAGATGAGCATGAGGAATAAGAAGGCAAGATAATCCAGGAATTATGCATGACCTTCACTAAGGGGAAAAAGCGAGTAGTTTTCAGTCCAGATTAATGTTCATCTGTGATTAGTCTTCAGTACTGTGGGGGGGGGGGATCATGATCATGGGGTGTTTTTACACTCCAGTCCACATTTAGATGGCATAGTTGCATGTATTCTTTTTATCTTACTTTATATTTGTTACTAATGCAAGTTTACTTAACTTTTTTTTAACCTAAGAATGTATGAATTGAATTTCTTGTTGTCTTTCAGCTCATGGTGGTGAAACAGGAAGACAAGCTGGAGCTGATCTTCAAGCACTTCCTGGTGGAGGATAAGAGCAACAACGGCGGGGCCTCTTACGTGGACTTCCTGTGTCACATGCACAAGGAGATTCGTCAGCTCTTGAGCTAGAACTCCCTTGGCTCTGTACTCAGAAGCGCTTTAACTTTTTATTTAACATAATAAACAAAAATCCTTTTGCCCATCATCTTCTCTTCCTCAAGTATAATCTCATCCACCCTGACTCTTGCGGAAGGCGCCACCTCGTAAAGGAAACGTTGCTTCGTCAGATTACGGTGTTCTTTTGGGTTTCGCGGTGGGAGTTTTGACCCGACCTTCTCCTCCTCCTCTGTTTTGATGGCAGGCTCGTGAGACTCTGACTCGCGGTGTGTGATTGGGAAAGAGATGTGCTGATCTGGGGTCGCGTAGCCTCAATTAGAGCTTGAACCGCTTTATGAAACGAGCAGGTTTTAGACGCCTGGTTTTAGAGTGTGTTTGACTGTGAACTTCGATGCTGATTGTACTGGGTGTGAGAAACACTAGCACTGATTAATGGCTTCTAGGTACATTAGAAATTAATTTAGACCTCCTCTGAATACATTGAAATGAAATCCCTCATCTTATTCCAGTGTGAATCAAAAGATGTTTTAGAACAAATTAGATTCATGTCTACCCGATTATTTGTATTTTATTTGTTTTAGTTGTTTCCCTTTGATTTCTCGCTCTCTCTCTCTCGACCTTGGCCTTACTGATTGTGTCTCATTTTTCATCCGTTATTCTGTTCATCTTGTCTAATTTTTGTAATCTTCACCTTTTTAATGCGTGCAAAAGAACCTAATCGACTCTGTGGAAGTGTGACGTGTGCTGTTAATTGTTCGAAATGTCTTTTACTCTGAGAAAACATTTGAAATAAAAGTCTATGCATTAACTTATCTTTGAAAGGAAGAGGGAAAGCTGTTCAAGAGCCTGAGCAAATATTATCTGCACGCTTCTTTTCTCCTTGCTGCCATTCTCGTCCTCCGTAAGATGCAGATATACGCTAAAACGGATGCGTTCGTGTCGTTTCTGACGAGGAATGTGGATGTCTGAATTTCAGATGAGGATGGGAGTTGTCGAGGCCCTTCGGATGGTTCAGTAATCGGGCATATATTACAGAAACATTCTGGCATTCATTGAGTTATTCCTTTTTAATTTCTCATTTTTTTCTTTACTGTATGGTCTGTTAGTAACCTGTATATTACACGTGCTTGATCATCATGTATCAGTTATGGTTTAATATTTTGTTCTAAATCTGTGTGAAGGCTTATGGTTGTGTGCAGGTGGAATCTCTAGGATATTAATTTTTGTGCAATGGAAGCCTGTGCTGAGAGGGGAGTGCGGGACTCGCTAGAAAATGACCAGTTCTGATCATTTTTTCCAAGCACATGCGGAATTGTGACCTTACAAGCAATCAACACTGAATACCTTGTCATCACATTTATTACATGTACAGAATTAAAAATCACGTTTTAAAAACAATGTCAAGCTAGTGTGCTTTGTTGAATC
This sequence comes from Rhodeus uyekii, assembly GCA_037043235.1. Lineage (NCBI taxonomy): Eukaryota > Metazoa > Chordata > Actinopteri > Cypriniformes > Acheilognathidae > Rhodeus > Rhodeus uyekii. The sequence goes on from JAWRVZ010000059.1 coordinate 1,930,401, forward strand.
TTTAAGTTTGATTGAGCTGAGGAATGATTCTTTTCTTGTCAGTGCTTTGAAGTCTTTTACATTTTTGTCTTAGTCCTGAAATATGTCTTTATCCAATACTAGAGAGCTCTTTTATATAGAGTTGTGTGTCTTTATTGGAGGTGGTATCCTTGTGAGGTTCTCTTTAGAACGGAGGGATTGGCCTTTAAGTTGTTGTTGTTTTTTTCTCTTATCTTAGTTTTATTTTGTGTTTGTCTCCAACCCGTATGTGTTTGTTGGCCATAGACTCAATGTCTAGCATTTATCACTCCTGACTGCAAATAAACTATAACCATAAATTAATTTATTGACTCCATAGCTTTACGAATTCAGTTCAGTTTCTTGACAGGATTCAGATTACAATTAGATGGCCAAATGTTGCAGGGCGTTTTAACATCCTGGCTTAATTTTTTTTTTTATTGTTATTCATTTCATTCAGATGAGGTGGATCCAATGTGTGCACAATGATCTCTGATCTTAATTTTGGCTCAGAGCATCAGATACCCTAAAATAAAAAATTTACTAAGTTCCTAAGAGGAAGTGATGTGAAGGTTGCATTAAAGGTGTGTTTATTATCTCTGTCTCAGAAAGTGTTTTTAGCGTCATATCGGCAACTTTTAAGTTACCGGTTGTCAGTAAGAAGTTTTATTTATTTTTTAAAGAAATTATTTTGAGCAAGGATGCATTCAAATTGATCAAAAGTGGCACTAAGGATATCTATATTATTGCGAATGATTTCTGTTTTCAGCAACATTGATGATCGTAAGAAAGGTTCCTTAAGCATCAAATCAGCATATAAGATTGATTTCTGAAGGATCTTGCGAATAACTAGAGTAATGGTTGCTGAATATTCAGCTTTGCCTTCACAGGAATAATTTACATTAAAAAAATTTATATTTCACAATATTACTATACTAGACCGCACATTAGGTTAACGGCAGTGTAAGTTATTTTGGTTTGTGTTGGTCTAGAAATTTTAATTGCTATGCTTTGGCTTGACATTTTGATAATACTTAAGTATATTGTCATCATTTTTTGGATGAAAGCCTTTATTGCTTTTTAATAAACTGTAATCGGTCCACCAGCAGCTGCAGCCTGTTAACAAACAATGTCTCTCTCTCTCTCTCTCTCTCTCTCTCTCTCTCTCTCTCTCTCATGGACTTGATTAAAAGAGATAAATGCTCAGGCATATAAGCTTGAGGAGGGTGTTTTTTTTATCTTTTTAATTTTTTTGGGGTGATGTCTGTTACTCAACCTGATACACATTGATATGATTTGCATACCAGTCTTTTTCTGAACATTTTGTGGCGTTTAGCCCAAATCAAGGCCATACTGTGTGTTTGTCCTGCTAAAGGTTGAGAAGAATAGACAAATATACAGTTTCTGTATCCGAAAGTCATTTTTATAGTGTCATTAAATCACAGCTTGTGTTTGTGACGTAAGTGAAAGGCTATAATCAATGGAAAAAATGAGGAATGAGCTCTTTAATATGCCGCGTCCATTGAATGCATCAACTCAGGACAGAAGTGCAGTGGAGTAAAGTTCCTTTAACCATTTTTTCAGCCTCTCTTCTGTCAATTTTGTTCATTAAAAGACTTTCTTGAACTTCCTGTGTAATAAATCAATAACAGCCTTTTCAGTACGACAGCAGTGTTATTGGAAAAGGCAGAGCGGAGCCTCATAACTCTCATGCTGAGTATGTAAATGTTAAGCTTATTATATTGATTTTCTTGGAATACCACTTATAGAATATCCCTAGATGTTACTAAACTCTGCCCTGAAAAATCACAACAGATTTAAGGACATATGACGTGGGGCTGGGTTTAATGCATTAATAGGTTAAATTTATGACCACTTACAGTGTTTTGCAATACTTATTTTGTAGGTTGGAGCTTGTAAGTGCTGTCCAATTAAAGTTCTGCTGTTTCTGTGACGTCATGGAGAGTGAAGCCGTGGAGACTGTGGCTCACGGAGACTTCCCTGTTTGTGTGCAGCAAATCAGGCCTTTGACACCTGCAGTGAGATCAGTCGCAACTCCCATCAGACGTTTAGCATTAACAAGGCCCCTGCCGCCCTTCTTTCTTACACACACACACACCTCACTCTCTAAGTCCGAGGCAGAAGTGATTAGTTCCTCTCCCATGGGACAAATGTTTAGTTAGCCTGCTGAACGGACCGTGTGACCGGTGTATTATCTCAGCTATCTGCAACCATATCTTCCTCTGTTTTCAATATGAAGCCTATTTACAATATTAATATTAAAATAAATCATGTGGCTTGTTGGGCAGAGATACATCAGAATGCAATCATTGTTTAATTCTATTCCTTGGTGGAAATGACATTTTATATATATATATATATATATATATATATAAAATGTAAGTCTTTGTATATTAGAACTAATATATATATATATATATATATATATATATATATATATATATATATATATATATATAGTACTAATATGCAAAGACTGAAATTTTATATATATAATTTTAGTCCTTTTTATAGTTTTCATCATGCAAACATTTATATTGTAATGCAATGATGTTTGTATTTTAAGAATATGATATGCCTAGATAAAATCTTAAAATCTTTACATTTTAAATTGAGCATTTTAAAAGTAGCAAAAATAAATGATAAACGCATAGACGCTGTTTCTACAACTTTTTAACGTGACCTTCAGATAACAACACCTTAATTTCTTTAACAAAAATTGCAGGGGCACAAATGAGTGCAAAGTTGAACTAACACCCATGCAAGTCTTAAGTATTAAAGGACAAAATGCAAATGAATAAATAAATTGTTATATGTGCTATATTAACATTTATTTTAAAATGCTTTCAATACGACAATTTGAGAAAATAACAAAAATCCTGAGACTGACTATAAAAGTAGAGATAGTTTATAATATAGTCTATGCCTTAAAAAATAAAATAAATGTTCTTCTTGAATATACTAATAATTTCCTCCCTCTGTCCAGCAGGTGCTGCTGCTGGTGTCAGTGTGATGAGGATAGTAAACGCACACAATCTCTTGTTCTGTCCTCCTGTAGCCTGTTTCTGTCATAACACATTCAAATATCGGAAGCGTCAGATCTGTGTGTCCTGATTAAGACCTGCAGATGAACTTTAAGATTCTTCTTAAGGAGACAGAATGAAGGCAGATTTCATGCGCCATCTGCATGTGTCCATGTGTCTGTCTGTCAGGACAGTTTTCCCCACCCACCAGGATGACCACCTGCCTACCCCAGCATCATCACCTGTCAGCTATATGGGTCACAGCTGTGCATATGCATGTGTTTGTGTGCACGTGTGTGTGTGTGTGTGTGTGTGTGTGTGTGTGTGTGTGTGTGTGTGTGTGTGTGTGTGTGTGTGTGTGTGTGTGTGTGTGTGTGAGAGCCGTTGCTTTTACCAGCCCTGAATCCAAACTCCAAAGTAAGTCAGAGTAAATAGTTTCACATCTCTTTTCATTTCCAGTCAGAGAATGAAAGCTTTGTATGCTCTATAACAGTGGGTTACATTTTTGTTTTATTTGATACATTTTCATTCTTTTTGTATTTTTACATCATTTGATACAAGCTTATCCTATTTAAATCAATTTGATAAATGAGTTTAAAACGGAATCTGAAAGTAATCAAAAAGTAGTCAGACTGCCTAAAGTATGTAATGGATTACATAGAGAACTACAATTTTTGTTGTGTAATTTGGACTCAGTAATCAAATCACAGTAGAGTGTGGTGCTTGCAACACTAAGGTCACGGGTTTGATTCCCAGGGAAAGCAGGAACTAATTAGAATGTCAGTGTGTATCTTGAATGCAAATGTAAGTCACTTTGGATAAAAGCGTCTGCTAAATGCATAAGTGTGTGTGTGTGTGTGTGTGTGTATGGGCCTACTGTATATTAATTTGTTGAGGTATCTTGAAAGCATATCTGAAACCAGTTTCATAGTTACTCAAAAATCTGTCTGTACAGTATGAACTTATAGCCATTAGCTCGCTGTCGCTAGTGTGGGGTGGCACTTTTTGTCGACCAATGACATACGGGAGGCGTGGTCTGAAAACCTGTCTGAAAACAGCTATTGTATTTACATTTGTTGATATTTATGGAACAGAAATGACAATTTAACAGTAAAAGCAATACAGACATGCAGTTTGCTGCTGAGGCATTGTAGGTGTGTGCATTCTAATCCAATGAGGTCAAAGAGGTGTGGTAAAGATAGCAGGCGTTTTTGCTAACAGGGATGGAGAGAAAGGGGAAAAAGCAAGGAATGAGAAAAGAAGGGAGGGCTGCTGCACACTTCTGCACTGCCTCGGTCCCTTGGCTCGTCTATCACTGCGTTCAGCTACCGCCGAGGACTTGCCAAGGAGAACCCTGGAGTGCTGTCTCTGCCTGACCTCAGATCAGTTCTGGTGCAGTGAGTACAATAAGCCACAAAGTGGAAGTGAAAATGGGAACTAATCCGGAGTCAGCTATTAAAGTGACGTCTCTATCCCAGAGCAGACGTGCTCGGGCTTGACCCACATTGTCATCAGCCCGTTTGAGCTGCCGCTGGCTTTGCTCTCGGCCGTTCCCCATCAAAAGCACCAAGCAGTCGTGGATCACAGTTTCACACTTTACTGTGTAACCTGGGTGATAACAGATATTCAAATCTTATATATCATAATCCTTTTATTTTTCACGTATCTTTGTTGTAGCTGTGACAATGTTCACAGATTTTTACCGTACATTGTGATAATTTAGAGAACAAACATGTAACTTAAAGTTGCTAAAAAGATACAGTACTTATTTGTGATCAATCTTTTTTTTTTTTTTTGTAGCTAACACATTCAGGTCCTGAGTAATCTTTTGTAAAATTGAGAGAGGTCCCATTTTCAAATCCCGGACGAGCCCCCGGACGAATTTATTGTGACTGACTCAAAGTCACAAGACGAAGAGGACACTTTACATAATTGGTTTCGATTAAGGAAATATAAGTTTATTTAATGTCAAGCAAAACACGGAGCTGTGAAAGCAAGATGGGAACAATAATTTCGTGAGAACCCACTTTTCAAACAAAACAAAACCCCACCAAGGAGTCTCTTTTATTTCTCACAAAGTGTAACAATTCCATCGAGATGAATGCGTTTTTTGAAGGAATCTTGTGTTGTGAATAAGGCCAATAATGTGTAAATTCATTCATTCGTGTGAATGACAAACATAGCATGATCAACAAAGAAATTTATCATTTTATTTAGTTAGGATGCATTCTCTTCTTTACAATGTTACTGTTTTACTGCATTTTTTATTCAATAAATGGTTCACCAGCCATTATTCACAGAGACTTCTTTCAAAAATATTTTTTTTAATCTTACAGACCCCAAGCTTTAAATGTTATGGTATTTATTTATGACACTGGATATATGTGCTCTTTATTCATCTCACTCATTTATTTCTTCAGAAGAATATAATGCATTTTCACATTATTCTCCCATCAATTATCATTCAAAACAGAAACCAATATCCAAGTAACAACTTGTGAAAGACAAACAAGCTCAACACAGAGGAATCTACTTGGTAAGTCAATTGATGCTTTGAAATGGAATCATTGCAAAAAGGAATAACTTTTTGGTTAATAATAATACAGTAATACCTTGAGATACGAGCATAATCCATTCCAGGACGGAGCTCATAACTCGAGTTTCTCGTATCTCAAAACATCTTTCCCAATAAGAAATAACAGGGGGAAAAAGACTCATATGTTGGGACGCTCGTATCTCAAGGTATTACTGTACTAATGTTATATGATGTCAAGTATAATATGAGCTAGAAGAAGCAGGTTTAAAGTTACTGAAGGGGATAATTAAATCTAATGATGGGGCTTAGGGGATACATAAGACAAAAAGATTGGAAATCACTGTTTTAATATGCCATGCTTCCTATGATAGAAATCATGTATGTTGTCCTTGATCCAGATGTTTATTCCTGATATCATCAGCCACCTTCCCCCAGAACAAACACGAGCTTCACCTGAGTCATCCAGCTATTGACGTCTGTTGATGTACGACATAGAGGACATCTGTAGGATAACTTCATGTTGTGTCTGTATCTCACTCTCACCAGGGGTGCAAACATTTTAAAAAGTCACCTCTGTGGTTTTGTTCCATTTGTTGATTGGTCCAATCTGTCCTTCTGTCAGTCTATTCTGACTCTTTAATAATCTGTCTGTTTCAGTCAGTCATGTTAGAGTTGATGAGGAGTCATTTCACGCCATTACTCAATGTGACTTTCTTGTTTCTCTATTCCTGAGGAACAAAGAGTTAAAAAGAACAGTATTCATTTGGAATAGAAATCTTTTTTAACATTATAAATGTTTTTTTTAAAACCTCTCACCCCAAACTTTTGAGTGATAGTGTACTACACCCACATACTCTTTTAGAAAACATTTAGAACTCAAAAATTCCTCCTCAGTTCAGAAAAGTTTCTTAAATCGTGCTGCGCAATTGACTCTGAAATCTCTCTTTTGGTACCAGTGTAATATGTATGTCCTGTGTAGTTTCTATTAAGCCTGCCTGAGTTCATAGTTTGTTTCCTATGTTTGTTTCCTTAATCACTCTGTTCAGCTGTGCTTGTTTAGCAACCTCTAGTCTATGTATTTATTCTCCCTATTTTGATCAGTTCTTTTTCCGTTCTTGTTTAACGATTAATGCCCTGGTTCTGAGTCCTGAGTCTTTCAGGAAAAGTAAAAATGATGAAAGTGATATGAAGGCCAAGATTAGTTACTCATAATCAGAACCCTCCGCCTGCGCTACAGACCACTTCGCTCCATCTCTCCACCTCTACGGCTCCATCTGACTCCGCCCTCCCTCCAGCTCCAGCTCGGCCTTCAGTCACTCCGGCTCCACCTCAGACCTCCAGTACCCTGGCTTCACCTCAAGTAGGTCATTGCTACGGCTCCGTCGTAGCCTCCAAAGCCTGCGGTGTCATTCTGGTCCATCTGCTCTCCGTCTGGACTCTGGGCTCCCTTTCCATTGGTTCGGTCTCCATCCATCAACCCCATGGCTTCGTTGAAGAAATCTCCACCATATGAGAGCTCCTCCCTCCCTCGACTGTGGTGGGACCATGGGGAATCATCCTGTCCAGTTTCCGCCGGACTCCTCCTGCTCCTGTCTCCTGCTCCTCCCACAATCTTGGTCACTCTGGTCTCTCCACTTGTCATATCCCCTGGTTTCCTGCCTTCCGCCTCCTCTGCATCCTCCTCCAGAGCTTGTGGTTGCATTATCTCCTGAGTTTCTGTGGCCTGTTATTTGTTGGATTAGTAGATTAAATACTGTTTGTGTGATCTACTCCTGCATTGTGGGATTTATATACGCACCCACACTCGTGACAGCCAGATGGATGAACACATAAATCTAAGTGCCACTTTCGGGATGTGGTGCAGGGCCATTCTTAGTACGCTTGGTTCTTCTGTATAGCTCTACATTTCTCTCTGGCCAGAAAACAAATCACATATTTTTCTCAGACAAGAGTTTTGGAAGACACACAGCTTTCTCATATCGTTCTGCAGCATTCAAGGACATATAACAAGACTGACTTTACATTGCTGTTATGCAATCTAATCTTTGTTTGTAGGCTGTACTATTTTGACTCCCAAATAGGCCGAGGTCCAGCGAAGGTGCTTCAAGCCTTCCCAAGATGTGCACTGATGTTCTTTGCTGGCTGTATTTTCAGTGCTAACTAGACTTTGAAGGTAGGGAAATTCCTCTACCATCTCAAGTGGGCTCTTGTCAACTGTGATAGGTGCATTTACATTTAGATTGATGCACATAACTTGAGTCTTGATGGTGCTGTCTGTTGAGCAGCCAAGTCGTTTTCTCCTGCAGGTGGCTTTGCTTGGAGTATAATAAATCACAGTCAACTACAAACTCTAAATCTTCTAGTTGGGAGAACAGAGTCCACTGGGATTGTCTGCTGTGGTCCTGTGCATGATCCAGTCAATGACAACAATGAATAGGGATAAGATACAAAGAACTTCCACTGGCAACCACTCCATGGGTTTCCCATCAAAGATGATACAGCATTCAAAGTGTCGATAGAATAATACTAATGAGTTCATCTTCTTTAGAGGAATTCCATAGGACCGTAGGATCTTCCATAGGGTGACCTTTTTTAAAGGTGATGAAAATGATTTAAAGGATGCTGTTCCATTCAAGACGTTGCTCGATGATATTTCTTAAAGCAAATATCTGACCTATACATCCTCTTCCTGTCCCTTGCTTGCTCCTTCCTCCGCTTGATGCTCAATTCTGCTCAGGAGAGCTTGACAGATGACCTTTGGTGGTATAGACAACAGTGTGATGCATCACCGGTTGTCGCAGACCTGAAGGTTGCCTTTCTTATGGAGTCCTTTGGACCAGTGTCTTTGTGTCTTAGTCCCATATGTTAAGGAAGAGGTTTGTTAGAACTCAGGACAGCCTGAAGCATTTCAGCATGTATGTTGTCAATTCCACAGGTTTTCCTACTTTTTGAGGCTTTGATGGCACACCTTACTTGGTAGACTGATGTCCAACTATTTGGTCATCAGAAACGGCTCAGATAAAATAATAAGGATGAAGTGGATTGAATATTATTTCAAAGTACCCCAAAAGATACTGTTATTCAAGTGGATGTATATAATGAAGAGCTGTTCTCCAAATGTTGTGAACACATATATGCCTTCAAGTCAACATGAAAATCAAAACTGACCCCTATTTACTTTCTTAAATAGACACATTCTCATTATTATCAGCAGTGCAAATTGAAAATAAAATGAATTAACAAAAATAAACTTTACTAATGAACATAACAAAGGCCCATCCATATAAATTCTGTCACTTTAAAAAACTCTACATTACAGAAGTAAGAGCTAGAAAGAGGGTGGAAAACGTTTATGACTGTTGTTAATATGGCTTACAGGTGAAAAAATGAAGAAGAATAAAAAAGAAGATTATAATGTGACCCGTTTAATATCTCCTGTTAGTAGAGCTCTGATTTAATAGTAGATATGAGTATTAGCGGGATACTCAGGTGTTCAACCCACTGGATTTTCCGCTAAACTCCTCAGTGAAGCAGCGAGAGGAGAGATGTGCTGACGGTATCTGATCTCCAGAGCACTTCAGAGTCTGATTAGACTGCAGGATTATAGTGTAGAAGAGCTGATGTGAGAGAACACGTTGTGTTCAGCAGCCATCGCCCAGTGTTTCATTTGGTGTTTATGTACAGTGGGTTCCAAAGGTATTAATACTACGTTTTCAATTAGATATTACATTGATGGTATGTTTGTTTTAAAATGTGACATTTTTAGAATTATTATTATTAGAATTTATTTACTTTGTCTAAAAATTAGACTTTGAATTCTCGATCCATTAATAATCAATCCATTAAATACAGTGAAAGATCCATTTTTACCATATTTTATTCGGCTAGGATGCATTAAATGAATCAAAATTTAAACTGACACAAATAATTATATTTCATTAATGCTGCTTAATGAAATAATTCCACATTAATGCTGCTAATCTGAATTTTCTGTCATGATTCCCACGAAAAAATTAAGCAGCATAACTCTTTTCAACATTGATAATAATTAGAATTTTTTTGAGCAGCAAATCAGCTTGGAAAAATATGAAATGGCCTGACCAATTGATGTATGATTCATTTAAAATTTTCACTGAACAATCAGTAATCAAATCAAAAACCATGAAACTCATTTGTGTAATATTTTGTATTTGTTCATGTATCATATATTGTAATTTGCTATAGATGTGCAGAGAGATTGGGAATGTCTCTTTGGTTTCTCTGTGGGTGTAAGGAAGAAATTTGAACTGTCATGTACCATCAGTACTAAAGCCCATCTCAGAGCAATGCAACGACCCACGCAGCTCACACACACACACATGCAAAACATAACACACGACTCTTTCTTTGTGCTGCCGATGACCTCTCTCTGTCTTCACTCATGCAAAAATCACAAACACGCACACAGTGAGTAATGAGGACGCCTGGGCTGCAGTTAAGTGTACATCACTGTTTATGTCTTCATGCATTATTCACATGTACAGTCAAAACATCTGCCAACATGACTGTTCTACTCATTTGCAAGGACTTCAATCTACTTAAAAAAAAACACACTGCTATTACAATCATTTGCACACACATATATTGCTTTAAATTCCTCCTCAACTGACAGGAAGACGAGTTTCATGGTCAAAATCAAATCAAAACGATTCACTATTTACTTTCTTAATACATATACATACAATTCATCAGTAGATGTTATTGCAGATAAAAAAGATTATTTGATTGACCTCTAAAATAACTTTCCTATTTCCTAGTGACCTAGGCTGGTTGGGTATGAAAAATAATGTTTGTGAATGGACATCTGTGTATGCATAATTGTAGGCTACTGTTTGGCATGTTTCTGCCTTTCTGAAATATGTGACAGTTTAATGTCTGATTATGCAAATACAGCACCATTCAAAAGTTTTTTATTTATACTTTATTCAGCAAGGATCAATTAAATTGATCAAAACTGACAGTCAATACATTTAAAATGTTACCAATTTTTTTTATTTCACATTAATACTGTACTCTTTTGAACTTTCTACCTGTTTCCCACAAAAAATGTAAGCAGCACAACTGTTCTCAATATTAAAGATAATAATAAGAAATGTTTCTTTAGCAAATCAGCATATTAGAATGATATGATATGATTCTAAAGGATCACGTGACACTGAAGACTGAAAATATAGCTTTGCCGTCACAGGAATAAATTGCATTTTTTTTTATGTAAACAGAAAACAAATTTTTGAATTGTAATAATATTTCACAATCTACTTTTTTTGATCAAAAAAATCTTGTCTTCATTCAAAAAGGAAACTAAATAAAATCTTACCGACTCCAAACGTTTGTGTGGAAGTTTAAATATGGTTTATGAGAATGATATTGGCAACAATAGATCAGAAGTGTTACAAGTGCTCTCGATGAATATTACATTCTTAGAATAACATTCTCAATGTATTATAGTATAATAATAAAATAAAAACTTTATCCACCTCTGAAAGATGTTTTCTCTGCTAATTTAAGGTCAGGAAAAAAAAATTACATTTACATTTATGAATTTGGCAGACGCCTTTCTCCAAAGCGACTTGCATTTCATTCAAGGAACACATTTAATCAGTTCTTGCTTTCCCTGGGGATCGAACCCGTGACCTTGGGGTTGTAAACACTAATACTCTATCGATTGAGCTACAAAATATACAAATTATATTGTATTAATGTTGTTTGTTCCTCAGTGTACGTCAAGATATCTTTGTGTTCTGCGAAACAGGTTTGGAATGACATGAAGGTGAGAAAATGATGATAGAACTTTCTTTTTCGGGTGAATCTATTTTTTCAAGTCTCATATCATGAAATGAAGAGTCACAGTCTGTGTCAGAGAAGCACTGTACACTCGCATCTCATCACATTAACCAAATCGCTAGAATAACAATACAGGAAACACAGCCCAATTTGCACTGTGACCGAGGGAAAGCTCTCCAGAGACAACAAATAAAACAGTATTCGTTTTATCTTTCTACGCCTTTTCTTACATCTAGTTTCATCTCTCTTCCCAGCATGTCATACTCTCCATCAAATTCTGTCTTTCTCCTTCTATCTCATGCAATCTCTCCACCCATTTCTTTCTGTCCAGCATGGCCCTTTCCATATTTCTATTTAATAATTCAGAGCAGGAGAGGTGTGTGTGGTAAAGCAGTGCCCAGCTCTTCATCTGCTCTTTTATGAGAGGACAATTCCACCTGCTCACTCCTCCACTGAGATGATCTGTCTATCACACACATGCTGCCACACTACTATTTCTGCAATATGCATAGTGTGCAGTGTATAGCCTTTGTATTGTCATGTCTGTTTGGAATGCAATACTAATCTCCTACATATATGATGTATATCTATCTATCTATCGTTCTATCCATCCATCCATCCATCCATCCATCCATCCGTCCCTCCGTCCGTCCATTCTTCCAGCCACCCATCCACCTATCTATCTATCTATCTATCTATC